>MU869203.1:29821-51577 GCA_036418205.1 Ostertagia ostertagi
TGGCACCCACCGGTGGGTGCCACTATGACCGTCGCGTGGGACAATGGCACCCAATGGTGGGTGCCACCCTAAAATTTTCTTCTTTACCCATTTAAAACATTTTCAACATATCAGTAATTATAAGCAAGCTCCGTTACGCCTATGTTTAGCATATTTTGCAGAAATGTTTGTTACTAGCTAATTTATATGAAATTTTAGGATATGGCACTTCGCTCGGCGATGTATTAACTAGTGTTTTACATTATTAAGCTTAAGGTGAATTACAGATCAGGACCTCTACGTCTTTTCACAGTCTTAAGACACAAGGAGTTTGAACTATATCAAAATTCTACTGTACATTTGAACTTCTAGAGTTTTCAAACACCATCCCTTTGAAATCCGAGATTTCTTTCCAAACTTCCACTTCTAATTCCAACAATACATGATCATAAAGCTTAAGACTGCAGTCATATTTTGTTTATTGTCATAGTCAAAATTTTGATAGAAAAACTGCTTTTAGGGACAATTTTGCCCCATTTTGTGCGAGAGTTGGGCGCGCCAAAAAGAGGCGTGGTCCCACGAGCACGCTACGTGCAAATCCGCATTGTCGTCAAAGGGTTAACCCGCTTTTACTCGACCCATGCCTTTACGATTGTCCAAACGTGAAATTGGCAGGGAGAAAGGGACCGATTTTTTCGGGTCCTGACCTTTTCCCTAGGGTTCTGCTTCACACCACTTGGCACCTTGCCCTTGATTTCATTGGAATCATATTATCGCAACCGTTGCCTTTAAATAACACACAATGGTCAACATCTCTATGTAACTACACATAGCTTGATTGAAGATGACCTTGTCACTTCACAACATTTTTTCTTCATATGATCCTTAAAAACACAAGGCGTCATGGTTCCCGGTTACCACAGTACATGCGCATGTGTTAAACATTCTCTTAACCAGATGGGTTTTATTCATGCTCATGCACTGAGGCACAGTTCACAGTTCTGCCGGTCCTCAGGAACTATTTATATCCTTGTTCTGCGAAACACAAAATATCCCCTTCAAGCTAGGCTGATAGGCAAATCTTACCACTTCAACAGCCCTGTTCCCCACTTTTGTGGATTCTGCGACACATTTTGGACCTTGAATGCTTTATAGAAGGGGATGGAATAAAACGTAGGAGCGTAAGTAAATAGAAAAGAATAATGGGAGCGCGTACCCCGCTTCAGGAGACGAAGGGTGAGGGTACTAGCAAGCGAGCAGAAACCAGAGTTCAGAGTAAAATTCAGACCAAGGACTGTGCCTTTGAAGTAGCATTACACATAATCCCATTTTCACTCCACACTCACTTGAAGCCTCACTGGCATAGGTGAAAAGGCTCCATCAACAGGTTCACTTAACCTATGCTTGGTTCAAATTCTTGTTTACTGATGAAAGAATGCAAAGTTTTGTATAAGCTTAGTCTGGGTCTGACCTGAATCTTGGTGGAATATGGTTAGTTAGAGAAGAGTAGAGATCGTAGGTGAGACTTGTCCATTGTACTACACTATAGTCTAAAACTTTCTGTGCCGTCGATACATACCAACCAAACATTCAATCAGGTCTGGATAAATACAACCTGCCGGACAACAATTCCCTTAGATTCACCACTATTCCGTTATATCGGCTATCCGTGTGATGTCACTGTAGCTCGTCAAGGAACGCAGTCTCGATGGGTTCAGCTTCCGAAAGTAGCGATTCGGCGCTATCACAAGACATGGTGCAGTGAGGAGGTAGCGCATTTGAACCACGCAAAAATTTTTCTGGTATAAACGGGACTACGCCTTGAGCAGGGAGAGAGAGACTCCAGGTGTGTAAGCAATCACGGTAGATTTGCGGAGCCTCACCGTGTACTGGTACAGCGTTAATGTGACTCCAGCGACAAGTACTTCATCGCCATACCAGACACCCACATGAAGCTGATGACAAAGACATAAAACTCACCCTAAGAAAACAAACCAGTACCAAATGTTGAACAAAAAGAAGCAAGTCGGAAATATCACCGATGAGGCCTGAAGAGGAGAAATCAGCAATAATGTAATCTAAGTGTAATCTGGTACTTTTCAAAAATCATGTGATGCTGAATAATTAATTTGTTTCGGAGTCTCGAGTATTTTACATTGGAGGCAAGTTCGGGCTCAGATCCACTCAAATAAGGGTTACGGGGCAGTGGTCAACCAACGAGTGAGAGTCCAGACAGAAAAGCACATACTTTCTGCTCTTCTAGGACTAAGCCTTTTGAAGGAAGGAAAGAAAGCAGAGATGCTGTAATAGTGTGCATGTGCGAGAGTGCCCAGAGAACACTACAAAACGCTGAATCACCAAGCCTTTCGGTTGACCGCTGCCCTTGGACGATCCGAAGGCAGCGGTCAACCGAAAGGCTTGGTGATTCAGCGTTTTGTAGTGTTCTCTGGGCACTCTCGCATATGCACACTATTACAGCATCTCTGCTTTCTTTCCTTCCTTCAAAGGCTTAGTCCTAGAAAAGCAGAAAGTATGTGTTTTCTGTCTGGACTCTCACGCGCTGGTTGACCATTGCTCCGTAATCATATCAAAACACCTCACTAATTGTGGGACGTTTGGAGTTAAGGACTTCTAACAGGCTCCACCAAACCTGAACATGGTCCGCCCACCGTTCGATATCTTGTCTGCGTCGCTAACTTGATCTGCTATGCTCTCTCTTCTCGGACTTCTCTACCGCTCTCCGCGCTCACATTATCTCTCATCTCCCTGCCTGCCTTTTGAACTTCTCCGCACGTAGAGCAAATGCCTCGTATCTCTATGTTATTCATGATTTTCTCTTCCTTTTTCTCCCGGTTTGATCCAGCTCCCGTCCCCATTTTCATAGCTGAATTACCACATCGGCTTAATCCTGGTTGTTGCCTTTAAATCGCTTGAGGCTTACCTTATCGAGTTTCATCGCAGTCCAGTCACGACATTTCATACATAACCAGGAACAATGGCACCTGAAGAAGGAACAGCGCTTTCAAATACGAAGTAAACTGCCAGGTAAGAAACCGCTTTCAAGAATAGTAAGAGAGGCAGAGGTAGCGCATTTGTTTTGTGGAACTCAATGCAGTCAAAGTTAAGCAAAACCTTATAGCTTTGAACGGTTACGATTATGAAGCGAAATGTTTCTCTTAGAACGAAAAAAAGAATAGAGGCCAAACTTCACTCTTGCGGCGGCGTATACTGAGACAGCGTATTCTCAATCTTTATCAGTACCATCACAAGCTACTCTCGACTGAAGAATTCCCCTCAACCTATTGCCACCCCATGTGCAGCACGCCGCCACACAAAAAAGGATAATTATGTTCAATTTATTTAGCGTGTGAGTTACAAAGTTATAATTATTTTTTTGTGCATAAAAAATTCCACATATTCATACGCTGATAGAAGTACAGGTGGATTTTTGTGTGCTGATAAAAGAGACGCCAAAAACCTATGGAGAGGCTCAATAACGACTGTTCGCAGTAGCATGACTTCTTTCTTACCACAAAAATTAATTTGTATCGAATTAGAGGCAGTGGTCACGGCAGCGGACGGTGGTGCCGATATGGTGACGTCATTGAACGTCGTTAGTGGACTAGATGGCTCAATGCGCTAGGGGATGTGATTGGAGCCACCTCTCAACGTCTTTTCACCAATGTCATTTAATAACGTCATCCAAATCGCAACGTCCGTCATTGTGATCACTGCCTTTGAGTGGCAATGACCGCATTAGAGGCCCCACTCCCCAGTGTTACAATATTATCCGTTTCAGTCCAGGTTAAAGGACAAAAATCTTTTTCTTTTCAAAATCATCATCTTTTCTTTTCAAAATCTACATGAAAAAAAGAATCTCCACTCACTTAATAGCGGCGTGATGGCCGTTCCTGGACAGATATCCTACAACGGCCAATTCAATAAGCGAAGCAAAGATGAATGCCATCGAACTGAGGATCCAAACATCAATGGCTGGAAATAAAAATGCTGTTGTCACCTGCTTGTCTTTTTATACTACACCTGGATGTGGTCAAGCCAAATTTGCAATGCGTTGAAACTCTTTTGGATTGGCCCTACTTGCGGACAATAACTGATCGCTGCGTTCAGAAGACAACAATTGGTTTCATGTTCGTCATCGTCTTCAGAGTACCAATTCGGGGTCATCTCTCGTGCATAGCAGATCCAGCTGGAAAGCAGCGGTGCCTGAAGGGCTGAAGACTGGATACGGCGGTTCGCCGTGAACTTCGGCAAGCGCGGGAATACAGCTGATTCAGGGAATTCAGTCAGTAGAAGTCAAATAATGTTGCTCGAACAAACCTTTCACATCACTGGTTTTGGGCAGATTATTGACGACGGAGCCAAATTGAAACCTAAATATTACTTATTCTGTAAGGCAAAGATGAGAACTTTTAATTGTCTAGAATTGGTACATTCTGAGCGCCAATAAAGCTTTTTCTCTGACGTTTTTAGCGGGTCTGTTTATATGTTATATTTTTTTATTCAAAAGCATAAAGCATAATCACAAGGAAAGGTCAACAGGTCAGCCCAACGAGTTAGAAAAAAATTTCACCTATATACATGCGCGCCCGGAGACGCTGCGTTCAAATCTGCTTTGGTCATCTGTAAAACGGCTCAAAGAATTTGGAAAGCAGGAAAAGCACCGCACCGACTTCGGCTCGCAGGTAAGAGGTCGTGGGATCAACTCTATGGGAGTTCTAGTCCATGCAGAGTACAGTTGGAATTCATAAGCTAGTGCTTAAGCTTCTGAACAACAGCTCACAAACTTTCCATACAGTAGAGGAAAACGATGTCAGAAATTTTTCTTGGTACACCAGAAGAAGGCAAAAGTACTGACTCGCATTTGATTCGACCCTCAGACTTTTAGACTTTTTTTAGTGAGTTTGGAGTCGCTACCGCTTCGCTTGGTTGCTTCACAACTTCTTTTAAGGAATTGTTAGGCAAATGCTGAAGAATTTGCCAGGGTTATTCTTAACCAGGTCTATTGAAAGATATAGGATGTTCCGAACATACGTGAGAGCTAATAGTGAATTCACACCGACTGTCGTTCGAGACGGAACTTGTTCAGCACCGAGGTAGAATGAGACCTGAAATAAAATAAACTGAGGGAATCTAGAGATCACAAATCTGACTAATCCCCTGATAAGGTCGACAGTGCCCGAAGGCACACTACGCGATAAGGCCATAGAATCAATCTCTTTCGAATGACGTTGTTGGGGCAAAACAAAGATCGGCCCATTTTGTGATGCGAAAAGCATTACAAGGCTTTGAAGTTTGCATCATGGACACCTTGAACAACCAAGCAAGCCTGCTCGTTCGCAGGATCTCCCTCTACGCTATACTCTCGTCTCGTTCCCTCAGCTGGAATCTCCCAACCCACAGAACAAAGAGTCTTCCTTATGGCATTTTCGAGTAATTCTTTTTTGCTTTACTTGTAATTTCTTGAAACTTATTGCTTCGTAATTGAGCCCATTGCTTCGTAATTGAGCCCAACTGCCTCACTCCTGCTTCCACTGAGTGTGCCTTCAATAATTGCGGCATCATTCAAAAACATTAAATTAGAAACAATAACTTTCAAAAATCACTCACCCATGAAATGAACACAGATATATAGGCGGGGACGTATACCTAAAAAAACTGCACTTTTCTCTACTGCACGTGAAGGTTGCGCGAATAACACCATTAGTATGAATAATAACAGTTCGTTGGATTTTTTGTCTACAGTGTTCAAGAGCAGATGTCGTGCCCCGTGAATGGAGTCGAGCGGTTGCATCGGTGATGTGTCCACGGAATCCGTAAAAAGGTGGGATTCAGTGGGTGCCAGCAACACCTCGGAAGGGAATGCGTGCGCAGCGAATGCTCTGAATTCTGTGCCTGCTGAAAAGTTCTCCGAAGACGAAATTATAGAAGAATAAAGTTGAGCTACATTCGGCAGTCTTCCACGGGGCTGATCCAACCCAGCTCTTGGAAACCAGGTGGATTTAACACAACACCAATGTCTCTCCAGCATACCGATGAGATGCTCTAGAAACATCAAGTTCGTCAACCGAGAGAAGTGAAACAAAGCCTCTTTCATGTGGCGCTCAGCCACACGTCCCATAAACGACCTCGCAAGTATTGAACAAACTGGCGTACGAAGCTCCGATCCACACGTCTTGCTCACTGGCCCTCTCCTCACCAATACCCCCTTTTCCAACCATCTCGTCAACTTCTTGAGTAAGAAAAGCTTCAATGTTCAAACTGATGTGAAAATGATGCTCGACGAAATCATCGCCTCCACAATGTGGAAAAGACATTCGAGAGCGCCTCTTGTTAAGAACGATTAGCGCAACGCTTTTTCAACACTTTTTGTTTCGACAGAAAATGTTCAATTTGAGTGAAAATATGCCTCTTTGAAAATGGAGGTCGAAAACCCGCATTACTTTTCCAGCAACCTGATTGAACCTATCGTAATCGCTGCCTTCAAAAACTAGTTTACCTTTGCACGATACCAAGCGCTGGAAGACGGCTACTTAGGACGCACTTACTCTTAAGAACATATTGACCGAAGTTGCGCAATGATGCGGCCAAATTTGCGATCCGGCCTTCTTTTCTAATTCCGCTTATTTTGACTGGAGGAATAGTTGAACGGAAAAGCTAAGTTCGGTTCATACTCTACCGACTACAGAGTTAGTATTAATGTATGATAGTGCGCTACCCGCGAGTAGGACGAGAAGGGCGGCATGGGAGCGTTTAAGAACATCGAGGGAGTAGTGAAGAAGACGAAGAACATCCGGCTCCGTGCCCACCTCTTCGATTCCGCTGTCCTTCCTGCCCTAACCTACGCCTCAGAGACTTGGACTCTGCGCAGGCAGGACGAGCATGCGGTCAGCGTTATCCAACGCGCTGTCGAGAGGACGATGCTAGGAGTAACCCTATACACGCAAGTGCAGAGGGGAATCCGGAGTTCCGAACTACGCCAACGATCGAAGATCAGGGACGCTGCCGTTTTCGCCAAGGAATCGAAGATAAGGTGGGCCGGACACGTCATGCGATTTTGCGATGACCGTTGGACCAGAGCGGTTACCGACTGGATCGGGACGTCAAACGAACACCTGGACGACCGCCGGCCCGATGGTCAGACTTCTTCACGAAAGCTCTGAACGAAAGGAATGAAGGACTTCGTGTCCCTCGAGCGAGGGACTGGACAACTCTTGCACGCGACAGGGACGAATGGAGACGTTGCTGGCGCCCGCTCGAGCAAATCGACGATCAACGGGACGACAGGTGATATAGGTGTTCCTACCTTGCTGGCGTGCGTGCTAGCATCTAACCATTTCCAGCAGAAACATAGGCTTGGTACGATGGATTGAATACTATGAAATTAAGAGGTGTGATGTTTTCATTCAACCCATTTACCAAGTTCTCTTAACCGGTCGCGACTTGTGTCTTATTATTGCTGGTTCGCTTATTCATTTGTTTTATTTGCTGTTTATTTCATTTTCTTACTGTTTCTTTTTCGTTAGTTCAGTTTGACTGGAAAACGTAGACCCACCTGTAAAATATAGAAACCGTATAATCGTTGAAAAGTGAATGTGGCAATCAGCTCGTTGAAAATGCCAGGTGGATAAAGCTGAACAGTCGTTAAATGGGTGCATTCAACAACACAACAGCAACATAATATTTCTCAGCTATTGAAACTTTCTCAACAGGTTTTTACTGAATTCGATCAACAGAACAAGAGGTAAAGTTTCACGGAGGCAAGTTCATACATAGCAGCTATGGGCTTTCGAAACCAACGCAGTTCAGACAAAAAACTGTATTAACAACTTCGAAAAACAAATTAGCAATTACTGTCACCGCCAAGTTGTGAGGATAATGAACAGCTAAAAGCGCACTTGCCCGGAAAGCGAGAGGTGCGGGTTCTAGTCCCGCCTGGGGCGAAAGTTTTGTTCACAACCCAGCATTCTTGTGAAACATAATGAATAGCATTTTACTTCCGGTAACAAGAAAGCTCACCCGTAGTTCTGTGCTAGCCGAGAAATCAACGAGCACGTAATCCGGCAGTGTGATATTTCCTTTCATTATCGTTATCGGCGGAACAGTATCAATCCATTCCATTTCCACCTAAACAAAAAAACTGAACGACTAAAGTGGCAACGTTTAAAAATGTTTTTTTTTTCGACTTACATGTGTTGTGATGAACTCGAGCTCTCACAGAATCTGTTCTAAGCTATATTTGGGGCCTTTTAGGAGCAGTGTTTTTTTTAAATACCCCTCTTATTTCAATAACCCTATTGTCTTCAAATCCGTCTTGGCATGGTCGTGTTCATTATCGAGGATGAACTGGTTTATACAGTAGCGCTCAAAAGTCTTTCGTTAGTGACTTTTTTCTGCTCACCATCACCTTAAGCTGATAAGTTGTGGAGGCAATTAAGAAAGAAAAACCATTATAAACAAAATAATAGATACGGTTCGTTTCGCTCCTTCCTCAGACGAACCTTATTATTTCGTCAATCCCCGGAGCTCATCAGTGAGTTGGGATTGGCGAAATAAAGACACAGGGGAAAGACGAATAAACCTTGATGTACGTACTTTCATGCAGAGGAGCATGCAATGAAATGAATTGTATATTGACTAAATGAATGAAAAAATAAGTTGATTAAAAATGTAAAACTATAAAGTGTAAAAGGTGGGTGTTTGTAATTGTTCCACTAACAATTAGATAGCACTTTAGTGACGAAGTATTCCTTCCACTAACTTACTAATATTTTTATAATTATTAGCAATTGAAAATTTGTAACATATAAACTTATTTTTATAAATGCACTTAACTATATTAGTTATAATAAAGTTCTCATGGTAACCATTTCCTAGTAACACTCTTATGAATTCTGTTAGTTTATCAGTAAATGTGTCAAAACGGAACAAGTGTTAGCTATTCTAAGTGTTTCAGTGTATATGACGGAGCCTTTATTGTTTATGGAGATATTTGTGTCATTGTGTGGGAATCTGATGACCTTGAACTGAAAATCATCTGTTTTGTTATACAATCTAGTTACAACTCTGTCATTTATTATACTAATTGTTAGATCCAGATAATTACTAGATGTTTCACTTAAATGTGTTTTTTTCAATTCAAGTGTATTCATGTACACTTCTGCTAGATGTTGTCAATATTATCCTCGGTTTGGTTATGTATTACTAGCAAATCATCCATATATCTGAATGGAATGAATAACTTATTTTTATTAAACTTACATCTTATTGCATAATTGTATTCCATAACGGAGAGGGTAAGATCAGCTAACAGTGGACTGAAATTACCTCCTTGTGGTACTCCTTTGTTTTGTTTAAATATATATTTGCCAAATGTGCAATAACTGTTTTTTAGCAACAAATAATCTGTGAAATATATTAAATCAGCAGGTTTGTAATATCTATAGCTTTTAGTTGTTGATTCACCATCTGTATAGAAGACGTGATAGCCATTAGTGGCTATTAGCGACTTATTAGCATTCTTAAAGCAAATGCTTAAGATATGCTGTATGTTCCTAATGATGATGTTATGTTCTAAATTAGTGAACATGTCTGCGAAATCTGCTGTGTAGATTTTAAGATTTTCATATGTGATAGGCAGATCCGCATCTGCAAATGTATTAATGTTATTTCTAACACAGAGGAACTTGTGTTTCAGTATCAACGAATACTTGTTATCGCATTGTACTGGTTCATAAGTATTGTTAGTGTTTTCATTAATATAGATGTGGTTGTTAATATCATATGTGATGCCCATTTCCTTCATTATAGTAAGCAAGTAGTATTTTTGCAAATTATTCCATAATTATTGCTAGCTTTATCAAGGGGACAAAAGACGTAACTGTTTTGATAGCGTTTTATTAACTCGTACGGTATGTGTTCCCCTTTATTTTGGATGTTTTCACTTTGTTAATAGTGGTTTTATTTTATCATGGTAACATGTGTGTAGATATTGTTGCAGAAGATCTACTTGTTGCGTGTTAGCCTTATACTTGTTTTTGAAATAAGAAATAGCTTTGTTAACTGTGTCTTCATATATTTGCTTGACTTCTGGTCTGGTTATGCCATTGTCCAATCTATATCTAGTTCCTTTGCTCATAATTCTTTTGAGCTTCTCTTCTTTTATTATGTTCAGATCTCCTGTTACGATGTGTCCATGCTTATCATTTACATATTCTTGTACTGTGTCCTCAATACAAGCACAGTTTCGATTGATTATGTCTTCTAATTCTTCGTTGGTAAGATCTTTCAACACTCTGTCTTTCAACAAGCCTTCTTCACTGAACCAGTGTACTCATGATAGCAGAGTCAACCCTGCGTTGCGCAGTTCGCAACGGCACGTTGAGAGATCCTCAACGCACGCTGTATGGGCGGAGACGCAGACGGCTCGAGCATGCGAGTGTGAATGTTCGCGCGAGAGAACGTGTCTAATCGGGCGAAACTGCGCAACGTGGCCGTTGAGAACTGCGCAACGCAGGGTTGACTCTGATGATGAGTGGGAGTAAGAACGAATAAAAAATATCTTAGAGGAACTTCCCAAGTACGAGCAAATTCCAGGTAAATTTCAAATTATTGTGAAAAACCTACAGTCAACAGAGCAATCAAATGCACGATAAGTAACATAAAGCAGGTTCAATACTTTGCGGATAAACTTCTAGAGGCGCTAAAAAGTTAATAGAGTTGAAGTATGGAATTAGTAACTCAGCGCACTACATACTTGAGCAGCTCCCTCCAATCTCTTCGTTGAATTCCGCATTGATGCGACCTTCATCGGTGCTGCCCTCTTCAACGCTAACGCTCTCTCTCTCTGCTAAACGGCTAGAGACCTGCGGCGAGTGGTTAGCCAGTCGGTGGGCGTGCCGCATCGATAGCGCCGCGGGAATGGCCATGCTAGATCGCCAAGGGCATATCCTTCGCTGCGAATCGCGAATTGGTTCGCACCTTTTAGGGATCAGACTATCTTCCCACTAGGTAAGTCTCCTTTTCGACTTACGACCTATGGTAAACTCTTCCTTCAAATCGTGAAAAACGTTTATGAACGCACCTGATCATGGTTGTGCGTGAAGCTCTCGTAGAACAGCATACATCGTTGCTGATCGATAGGGAAGGTTCTGAAATTTCTTTTTTTTTAGAATTGTAGGTTAATCACTAGTACAAAGAAGTGTTTAGTGGTGTCGTGGCAAGTGGCGCTGCTTACCATGGGTGTGATCTGGCGATTAAATCCGCATACGCGTCCAGGTTACCCGGGGCATCCAACCCCGAAGACGTTAGTTCGCCAAATGAAACAAGGGTTCCGTGGGAAAAACACACTAAAGAGTACATCGGCTGTCCCCGAAAGTATTGTATAGGCCAAATCGCATTCAGAACATAGGCCAAATCGCATTCAGAATAGCACTATTGCTTTGAGTGGTGTTAAATGCGTGGCGTATCCCACAAAGGGACTGATTAACTAATGCTTTATGCTTTCACTCAAGAAGTAGCTTTCTTTCCACGAACAGGACCCAGAACTACACTGAGCGTTGCACCAGTGTGATTTGTTTCCCTGGTGCTATCCATCAGAATACAATTCTATAATTCTATTCCTATGGGAAAAGCCAAACAACTCCGTGATTGATAGATTTTTTCTCTACGAGCGCAATTATGATGCAAAATCTCCCATCTGATCTCACTTCACCTCTTCTGAGCTTAATTCATAAATTAGGCACAAAGTGGGCGAATCATGCAGACCTACTACAATATGTGAAAGGAACTGTAGTTGGATGCAAGCTCCACACTGTAGCAACAAACAAAATGGATTAAAATGTGCGCATATGTGTTCTGAGATTTCTACTACACCCAAATGTCTGAAAATTTAGCTTGGGGGGGGGGCACTCCTTGGTATTTTAAAGGCAAACGACGGGATAGAACTGGTGCTATGAGCGCTTTGTAGTGATAGCTTAGCTGCGGAACGACCTGAAAGTGGAAGGAAAGCAAGAGAAATCTTGGGAACGCTGAAATTAAGGCCTTAACCTTCAATAAGGTCGGATGTGGTACGATGGCGAGACAGGGCGATCAAAGAAGACAAAATACGCGAGAGAGCACGTCGTTTGAGAGAGCACGCTGATCTCACCACATCTCGCGGTGGGTGGGAAGGGGTCGATGGTTGCAGGCCCGTAAGGATTAGCGCCCTAACCGCGCTTTTTGCGACGAAGCTGGAGTGATCTAGGTAGGTACGGACCTTACAATTTTCCTCGTATCCTCCTACTAGTCGGGCTAATCCCGGGGTTTGCCTTCAACACTAGTCTCGGAGAGCACTCCTTCGGGCTCTCTGACCGTAAGACTAAGGATAAGATAATAAGTGAACGACTCATTTCGAGCGTACTTTTGATAAGGACCGGTGGATGTCCTACATTCCACACTACCTGCCCACATCCCATCCACTTTTCTGCACAGGTGATCCACCCTGGAGCTCCTCACCCTTAGGCCAAAGCAAAGCTCATTATTCCTCTGATTTAGGACCGTTTCCCTGAACAATTGCAGACCGCACCTCAGGAGTACTCCTACAGTGCATTCATACTCATCAAAAGTTCACTTTAAATGCTCTATTACGTGCCATGAGCGCGCTCATGCTTATCTTAAATGAAGAACACAATGGAGTGCCCCCCCCCCCTATAACAGGATTTCTCCCCAAAGTGTTATCAGTCAACATTACAATCAGCGAACCTCAATGTGTTTGAGCATGGTCCAGTGAGCTTGATACGGTAGTTGTACCAAATGCTACCGTTACTGTAGATCTGCAGGAAAATGTTCTTAAATGGGCTCGAATGGATGTTCGCCAATTTGCTGTTCACAAAGCACGCATGTGGATTCCAAATCTTCTCGAGGATTGTACGACCGTCAACAGACATATTGCTGAAAGAAAACATGAAAGTTGTCGGTTCTCAAAATGAAGGCAATACAAGAACTCCCTTGGAATGAGGTCCTCAGATCTACGTAAAGTAACGTATTCAAGCACAGTGAGGGTCCCACTACCCTCGATATTTCAGAAGGACGTGGTGGGGAATGAAGCCACAAGCAACATTTCTCTCATGAATGTGAATTTTGGAAAGATGAGAGTTGGAAACTTCTTCCCCATCTTAGTGGGATTTGAAGTCAGCTGTTTCTTCTTGTGAAAGTCAGAACTGAATAGTTTATGCTAATGGCGGCAAATGAAACGAATACAAGCCGTGCAAGTGTGAGCTAAAAACATCCGTATCAAGGTGACCCGTTCTAATTATACTTCATCCAGGAAGAATTTGTGAGAAGGATAAGAAACCTTTGGTAAAAACAGTCAATAATCCTCAGAAAAGCACAGGTGCCCAGGATCATACCTTTTGCATGGGTTCAGATGAGCGTAAGCAAGAGCTGGATCAGTCCATCGCTCCGTTACGTAGATGTCCAGTTCGAACTCTGATGTGATCTCGATGATCTTCGACACTTGATGTGATCTCGATGATCTTCGACACTTCTTGAACCCAGATCTATAGATAATTACATTGGTACAACTACCTAGCTCTCCTAGCTTGCATGCGCTTAACAGAGACTGTATTAGCATACAATGAATCGTGTTTTTCTGAACCTCTAGCTCTCTCTTTCAGAAGCTCGGACGGCTGTTATCATTTCTACCGCTTAATCTTCTTCCAGCGAAGATTTCTGGTGGAGAATTTATCGATAGCCCAGCCCGTTTCGACCTAGTCGTCTTCCTCAAAGACCCAGCCCACAACCGCCAGAGCGGAACAAAGCGGCTCTGGGTCAGTTATGGTTTTCTGAGTGCTTATGGTTACTAACCATATCTCACCCAGAATGGTCCAGTTCCGCTCTTGTCTGGTGGACCGACCTTTTTGAGGAAGACGTTGTGGTCGAAATGTCTGAGACCTCCAGATGAATGATGGCAAAGAGACGTGTAGATTTTTCTGGAATCCACAAAATTGTGTCAAGTGGCTTCAGGAGATTTTCCCTTTTTCTGTACTGTCTTCAGTCTATATTTTTTTTTATTCAAGCATTCGACCACTGCTTGCACAGACTTAACAGGGGAGTGGTTGGATTGTCGAAGTTCGTTTAGAGTTTTAGACGCTACAGCAAGGTACGGAGGATGCTTCGGAGCTGAGCCCTGTAGATGGCGATAAGTTCGGGAAAAGCGAAAACCGCTCATGCGCTCTGTAGTCCCTTTTTCATCGTTTAGTGTTCAGCCCGTTTTCAGCAAAAAGCAGATGCGGTTCTAAACGCATCACTTCGTTGCACCCGTATCTTACGATAGCGCAGAGTTTCGTTCAAAACAACCAAACAAATCTTTAAGCGCATATCCAAAGTTTTGGAGCTCAATATAGTAACAGCAAGGCTGAAAACAAGAAGGTTTAGGTAAATTGTCAAAAAAACCTCTCGCAATTCCTGTGGCTCTCTGTTCTGTTCTTTCATGTTCAAGCTTTTCTCAACTCACGTGAGACCGCTTCCATCAAATTACCACGTTTTGTGAAGCTGTTAAGAAGTTAACTCAAACTACTGCTCTTGTTGTACTATTTACTCCGAAATCATTCGTCAGATAACATGTTTTCTTGCTGAATGTTGCCTAATTGTAATGAAATCGCATCTTCGTTACCTCCACTGAGACCTCACATGTCCTCCGCCTAGGTAATTCGAGCTTTGTTGTATAGTAATGCAGATAATGTCTAAAATAAACAGAAAAAACTGTCGAAAAGCCGAGGGGGTGCAGCGAACAAACGGAGGCTAACCGATGATGACATCGTCCCCAGTGCATAGCCCGCTTCCAAAAGGCGCTATCGTAAGGTTTCGAGGAGGTGCTGGCCGAACAAACACCGTAAGGACTGAAAAGTTGAAACTCTTGTCTTCAGTTCAGTGAGTAATGAGAGCGTTAAACAATTCCTGGAAGTATTGTATAACACAGAGAGCACCAAAATTTCATTTCAAAAGAATTTTTTTGAAATAAAATTTTGGTGCACATCTGTGTTATAAATAATTTAGGGTGTCTGATGGGCTCCGGGACAGCAATGATTGAAGAGATTTTGGAAGCCGTTGAAATTGGTTTAAGAGGAGCGCGCCAACCTAATCGAATGGATTGTGGCACTAGACACATCTGCATCAATTCAGCCGAACCTTGCATGGCCGTTTGAAACTTGAGATTTCAAGACAATTCCTAAGTTTCCATATAACTGTTTTAGCTTGGGAATATTTCTCATGAAGCTGTGTCCTTTTAGAATGAAAATTAAAGTCTTTACCAGTTTTCTTCTTCTTCGTCGAATGCATCAGCCAGTAATGGAAACACGAGCAAAAAGGTCCAAAATAACATTGCTGTTCATGTCATTGCAGCGAACTCGATATTTCCTTCGGAACACTCGATAAACAGTACTGAGGGGGCCTGAAGAAACCTGAAGATGATCTGTGTCGGCTAGCATGGCTGCGAGAGACATGCATTATACGACGGTTCTCGGGAAATGCATGACGCTATGAACATAATTGGATTGGTAGCATGCTATGAAACATGATCTCTTAGCCTTTTTTGTCATATACGATTTTGGCATTTCTAATATTTTGGAAATGCAAATGCAAAATAAATGAGCAATCGTACGAAAAACAGAAATCACGAAGAACATAGTAAACAATAATTGTATGAGATAAGACGCAGATATCAGAGAAGTCTTACAAAAACAATATAAAGTAGAAAAAAGGAGGAATAAGTAGCAGTATAAGTGTAAGGAGGGCTGGGGTGTAGCGGCAAGTGGCTCGCTTATCCACGCGAGCGGTCCAGTGAACAAATCCTGGGTCGTGAGTCATCGCCTTCCATCCCTCCGGGGTCGGTTAATTGGTACCAGTTGTTTGGGAGGATAAAAACACTGACTTGTACATCGGCTGGCCCCCGCAAGTCATTGTATAGGCCACATCGCATTCAAACGCCACTGCGAATGTACAAATGGAAGTAGAATGCGTGCCGCATCCCAAAAAGGGATTTGATCAACGGCAAATGCTTTATCCTTTTTTATCCTTTATCCTATCCATTATGAATGTAAGGAAAAGGCAGAATGGCCAGGCAGTTCAAGGCTATCACGATAATTATTTTTTTTTTGAAGATTGCAACGGTCGAAGCGATGAACAACCAAATGCTGGAGCAGTTGTAAATGTACCTCAATCGGACAATTCAAGCTGCTAGGGAGAACGAATATCAATGGACACACTCTGATATACGATAGCTAGTGTAGACGCAAGCCCAATAATTTACCAACTGTTAGAAAATGAGGACCAAAGAAACATCAAAGGAAATTCAACTGGTGGGTTTTAACGTCAAGGTTAGACGTCATTTCCCTGTGAATTAGATGCGCTTGAACTTTAGATGACAGCTCAACTCAGGGACATTCAATAAAGACGTTTGATAAGTATAATAGCGTAATAACTAACATTCTCTATTACTGTATGAACGCCATAGTTCTAGGATGTGCATTGTCACAGCTGTTATACTATGGCTTTATCTCATGTTGTTTTCGTGTATCCTAATTATTATTGGGCGAATCTCCAGTTGAAGGGGGGAGACAGTCCATTGTGCTCTTCATTACTAGAACAGATTATGAGTCATGCAGGGAAACCATTCATTTGAAATTGCTTCTGACAAGGGCCGTTGCAGTTGATGTAATTAGGTGTTCAGATTTGCCTGCTGTGCACAAGAAAATGATCCTGAAACGAAGGTTATGGACATCCCTTCCCAAGGGCGCAGTTGTTAGATTTTGAGAGACGACCACATCCATAAAAATGCCTGAGATGTGGAGTGGATGTTGCATTGATGTAGCGCCCACTGAGTCCTTATCAAAAGCGCACTGAAGTGAGCTTGACCTATATCGCACATTAGGCTCTTTGAGTCCAGTTGCTCTCATGAGGTACAAGGAAGTGCAAACCTTCCCGATTGAATTTTACCTTTTAATTGTTTTTGGGCGGAAGTGGTGTAGTGACAAGTGGCGCGCTTACCACGCGAGCGGTCCGGGGATCAAATCCTGGGTCGTGAGTCGCCCGGGCCAACCAAGCCTTCCATCCCTCCGGGGTCGGTTAATTGGTACCAGACTTGTCTGGGAGGATAAAAACACTGACTTGAACATCGGCTGGCCCCCGCAAGTCATTGTATAGGCCACATCGCATTCAAACCACTACGAATGTACAAATGGAAGTAGAATGCGTGCCGCATCCCAAAAAGGGATTGATCAACGGCAAATGCTTTATCCTTTATCCTTTTATTGATTATTTCGATCATATTTATTATTTCGTATAGTTACCCCTTCGTTACATCAGGTCGCCACGTTGGACACATGTAAAAATTTTTACGGAACCCCCTCCCTTCTGGAGGGCCTCGATACGACCCCCCCTCAAGGTCACCCTACCGTTGGTACTTCCTGGAAATTTTTCACAACTCCCCTCCTCCACCATGAAACTCAGGGGTCGTCCCCAAACCGCTTACCATCGGAGCCGTTAATATCGAACTGGACTCTGGAGACCATTGACACAGTCCACTCTACCCACGCGGTTGATTATGTTAATAAAGCCACAGCGTTGCCATGAAAAGATGATAATGGTGGATCAATTGTAGTATTGAAGAATGTTGAAGTATTAGGTTGTCTCATAAATAGTGTCGCTTTTTTTCAACCAAAAAATTTTCATCTAAATCCCCATGCTTTTACATCGAGTCATATACCATTCGAAAGAGAATTGTCTGCTCTACAAGATTTGTGTTCTTCTTCCATCTATGTTCCATGGTTTTCAAATTTTAGGCCTGCGAAATGGGAGGTCCAGCCGACAAAAATTGACCAAACCGACAACTATCTCTAACTTTTCCTTGAGAGAAATCAATCAATACTGTGCCTACTTACTCATGACCTCTTCTGAACATTCCACCCTTAGGTTGCCGAAAAAGGTTTGCCCTGTTTCTTTTCGAATTGGCCGACTGATAAGCCATGGCAATTTTCAAATTGAAATTCTTCTTATGAAACGCTATTGTTTTATATCAACTGGTGTATCTTTTGTGAGCACTTCTTCTGCTCTATTCGCTCATTTGTTTTGTTTTGATGTTTGTTAGGAATTAGCTCGAATTTTAGGTGTTTAGGAGTAAGGTGCTTTATCCACGAAAGTGACCGCATTTCTTTGAAAAAAATTATCCCTGAGAAGATGAGAAAATCAACCAGGCGCACATTCCTAACTTGTTCTTGAATTCTACTAGTTTTTCAATGTCTCGGCTAAAAAAATTTCGACCTCGATCTCAGGTAATGGTGCTTGACCGTCGAGTTCTGGTTGAAAAACCAGGTCTGGAAATGGAATGACGCGACTTGTTGGGAAACCTAATAGTGTAATGTTTAGAAGAGGTCATGCAAGTAGAGGGTACAGTATTGATTGATTTCTCCCAAGGGAAAGTTAGAGATAGTTGTCGGTTTGGTCAATTTTTGTCGGCCGGACCTCCCATTTCACAGGCCCAAAATTTGAAAACCCTGGAAGAAATGTGGAAGTGGGACATAGCATTTTGTAGAGCAGACAATTCTCTTTCGAATGGTACACAACACGATGTAAAAGCATGGAGGTTTAGATGAAAATTTTTTGGATGAAGCGAACACTCTTATGAGAGACCTAATAATTAAATATCAACTCTTTAAAATAGATTCGATAACAATTTGTGCGATGTAGGATAATATCATAATTACAGTTGTTCGCAGCTTCCTTTCTCGCTAAGCACAAAAGCATAGACTGCATTCGCAATGACGAGTAGGTTATCCGAGAGTATTCAGGGTTCATGTAAGGTATAGCAATGTTAGACCTCCATCGAAATCAGAATGTAAGAGAACAAGGCCTGATTTATTCACAGAGGAGCCGACTACATAATTACCCGTCTCCGTGAGGCACCACATAGCGGTACGCATTCAGAGGATAGGGCTAGATCTTGGCATATATCACAGATTCGATTGCCGAGAGCGCAAAGTTGTAGCTGACATTAGAAACGGATCTGATAGAGAGGCCGGCATCGCGGCTTCTGTCTGAACCCTGACTCGCAATAGCACGATTGCTCAATCAAGCTGTTGATCACGAAAAGATGAGCACAGCGAGTACGTATCTGAGAGAAAGCATCGTAAGATTCATTAGTTATTATGCAGCATTCAGGAAAAACTAGCTTGCTCAATATCCTATCAGAAATAGCCATCACGTGTATCCCAAGTAATTACCCTAATCAACAGAATACGGCCGCAGCTTCATCTTTGATGACTTTCTTGTTTGCCTTCCGCTTTGGCTTTTCATTTCGCTGAGTTGGTTTCACTGCAATGACTCAGGCCGTGGCAAAATTCGAAGAGGAAATGGAATGTAAAAGAAAGCAAGCACGCGAGAATCAGAGAAGCAAATTACGAGAGCAGTAGGAAATCGAGGAGTGGGTGTAAGTCGAGCCCCTCGGATACGGATGGATGGTGGAATCTACTCGATTCGATAGCAGAATTCCCACGCTACCATTACAAGTTGAGAACCATACAATTCATCGCGACCCTGAGACTCAAGGAAAAAACAAAGGGAACCCGCGCAAGAAGTCGTGTTCGTCCTTTCATCGGAACCACTGCTCAGGCACAACTAAAGGACGGCGTCCAAGTCGACACTCGCCTCACACCACACGGGACAAGGCTGGTAGAGCAAAAACCTGGGGGTCAACTTCGTGAGTTTGACTACAGCGCCAGCAGCATCCTTTTCGGTCGCTGAGAAAGAGTTAGACTTAGAGAGGAGCCTTCCATCTCATTTGTTTCGGCTAGCTAATTTTGGAATTGAGAATTGAGCAGGCACGCGCAAGTCACTGTACAAGCCCATGTTGCATGATGATGAGCTTCTCCTTGAATGGAGCGCGATATAATCCGCTCAAGGATAAACGGGTAAATTTGAATAAGCAGTGACTTCTAATACCAATCTAAACGAGCTGATCCTGGACTAGCGATGCAGCATAAGCCGGACGGCTGCAGTGCCTTGATTCACGAACCAGAAACGTCTATAGATGGCGAGCTACAGCAGCCTGACCGGAGACGTGCTGAAAAAGTCGTGCTGGTAGGAACTTGGCCATTGGCCTTAGGTTGCAGAAATTCAATGGCGTTGTTGGGAAGAATCTATGAATAAATCACGTCTCTCCGAAGTGGCGCTCGTAGACGCTGACGCCGCCGCCCAGGTCCTTGGGAAACACTTGAGTAACGTCACTCCTACCGGAAATGGGCCTGATCCTCCGAGAGAAACGAGGCCGATTCAAATTTCGTATCTAGCGACACTTCGCGGAAGGGTGCTATCTCAGGAAAATTGATGTACATACATAAAAGCCGAACGCACATGCGTCATTTGTGCTCTCACATTTTCCTAGTCGTCAACACGACAGAAACATGACATTTGTTAACCGATGGAAGGCTAAGTGCCCTTATTGTAGTTCTGCTTCACCTACTATTATTGGTTTGTCCCCAATTCCTGGCCGACTTTTGTTCCAGTTCAAATTTCGTAATGTCAATGTCAAATAAGTCGATGTGTTGAACAACACATTAAGCCCCCAGCCAGGATGTTTCGGAAGCTCAAACGCGCACCGAGGTAATTAGGTAGGAAATAGATAAAATAATAGATAGAGATAGATAGAGGGAAATAGATACAACCTAACTCCACAATTGTGCCTTACGACCGTTTAAAGAAGAACCTTGCAAGGAGCGCGGTAGGCAAGATCAGCGCTACGTTTGCCCCAGTCTTTGCTACTGATCGGGCACTGAGCTATTGGCTCAATAGCATCGGCAAAGACGATAGGAGCTGCAAAGTTCGACCTCATCATGGACCTCCAGTCACTTTCGATGAGGACCCCTTGCGCTAACGAATAGGAAGTGCATCCGGACGCTATTAGCAGGAAACTGTAGCAAACATCTGGACGCAGCCTACGCTCCATGAGTCGACACCTGAATGAAAGGGGCTGTAGCAGAATGAAGCTCGATGGAAACAGCATGCATCGACTGACCATGACCGAGAAGCACGCCTGACCATCTGCAGAAGTTTCATTCTGCGACCGTATAGACAGGACATTCCCTAGTTGGTCACCAGTGCAGATGAGTCATGAGTCCACCACGATAACAACACGCGGCACGCCTTGTGGCTACCTCGCAGCCTGGACTCACCATCTCACCAAAGCCCGAGCTCTTTCATCAGAGGATATTACCCCCGGTTTGTTGGATTCGCTGGGTATCCCGTTTTGAGAACCATTCACTTTATGCAGACAAGCATTGCGAAGGTAACCATGGAATAGCTCCCGAAGTTGGCCGCAGCAGTGCGGGAGAACGGTTCGAAACGTCTCAAAATCTCCTTTCTCCGAAGGACGCCCGAAATCACATTGCAAAGATAACTCGCCACGTTTCGAGGGAAACTGGCTGGACCACGACACCACATCTGTCGTATAGCCCTGACATTGCTCCATCGTACTATCACCTCCTCAGCTCCCTGAAGCAGCAGCTAGGAGAGAAAAAAGTCAGTAAATACAACCACCCCAAAAACGACCTCTCCGAGCTTTTCATCTCACAGCTTCTCTCGTTCTGGGAGGAATGCATCCATTCGTTCCCTAGCAAATGGATGCATATCAGTGATTATGATGGTGGTTATGTTTTTGATCAATTGTTCTTTAGGAAAGATAAAACTTGAAGAAATCAAAGTGTTGAAATTCGGCCAGAAATTATGGGA
>MU869204.1:0-34166 GCA_036418205.1 Ostertagia ostertagi
CTGGTTTAAGTTAATAGATCGTGTCAATAAGTCTATCGTAGAAACTTTCAAAGGTTTCTTAACATGAATCCTTATGAAAAATGTACGGTATTCCTTGATAAATGCAATAGTTATCAATGCACTGAACACTGGAAATGCGGTCCACAGCGTTTGACTGAAGTAGGTAATAGCGGCGTTAGATGTGCTGCCCAAGTACACTATAACATATTGTCCAAATGCCGGTGCATGAAGCAAGAGAGCCGGGAAGACAGTCTGTAAACAAATGATATTCAAGAGCGAGCGATAACTACGGCGAAAGTTTGGGTGGCAAAATAATTCTATTCTCTAGAAATTACTGATAGTAAACGTAGTTTAACAAGCATAAAATTGTTGGAACCTCTACATATGCTAATTTTAATATTACTTTACGACCTATGTTTGTTTTTTTGCCACTACCTCAGTTATTCAGGGCATCTTCGCGACTCAACTGTGCGATTTTCATGTTCTCCTTGGTAGTGTCCAGCCATCGCTGCTTTGGTCTCACACAAGGTTGTTTGCAGTCGACATCAAAGCGATATAGGGTGCCAGCGACAGTCGTGATTCGCTGCAGCTCGCATGACGCGGCCGTACAACTGCAGTTGTCTCTCTCGCGTTTTCTGTGTGATAGGCGGAACACCCATGTGCCGTCGAATCACTTCGTTGCAAACGTTCCAGTGTTGAGATGCCCAGCGACCACCGAAACATTCGCATCTCCGTTGCGCGACGCTCAGCGCCTTTTGTGATCGGCCAACACTCAGATCCATATAATGCGGTAGAACGGACCATGGTTCTGATGTAAGCTTTGATTGAGCGAATTTAGCATGCGTTTTTGTTGGGGCATAGCATATTGCATAGCTATAGTTCTCATCGTACCATGGAGTGATTATTCTCATCCTCTTCATGAGGTCGTCAGGACCTCCATTGAAGCGGGACACAAGATACCTGAAGCATATGGTTTTGATAAGTTTCAGCCATCGACTCGGATAGTGCCCGCATTTTGATGAGTTCCCAGGTATTCGTTTTTTTTTATATTGAGGCGGAAGTCCGTACTGGCTAAAACGATCGCACCGATCTTAATCCGATCCTGTAGTCACTCCTAGTAGTGGCTGCCAGGGGGAAGTCGTCGACATCAACAAGACTGCTTTTTTTCATTTCGAAATTGTAGAGTCATGTAGTACGCTGACTATGAATAAAATGAAACGGTGTAGAGCAGAGGAGAGACCAGCTGCGCATTTCAGTTCACTAGTGGTGCCCACCTCCAGCTTTCGATCCATTCGATGGGAACTTCTAGCACTCTTTGTTCACGAAGCGCATAGCAGATTAATTGATGTGAAAAGCGGTTGTACGCTTTTTCCAAGTCTAGGAAGGCTAGATAAAGCGGCTTTGTTTCTCCCGATATTTCTCCAGAAGTGTCTGGGAAGCAATGATTGCATCGGTTGCTCTGGAACTCTCGGAATCCGCACTGAGTGGTGCTTAGCTCAAGGTTGCGAAGCCCGATGATCGAGGATCCGCTCGAAAATCTTCATGGTATTCAACAACAAGCGAATCGGGCTGTAATTCGAGCATTCTGCGGGGTCGCCTTTGTTTCTGGAGAATATTATGGTGATGATCGTAGTACAAATCATTTGAAGCGCGGCCAGAGTTGACCACTGCACGAAAAACGGCGCAAGCCATGGAATTTCAATTTGTCGCTTTCTTTCATTTTCCAGGATTGTGCTGGATGTCGTCTGCTCCCAGCGCTTTCCGATTTTCATGCTGCCGATTGCCATGGTGTCAAGAATCTTTTGCTTACTGTGAACCGCCGTCCATTTTCGTCCTTCACGCACATATTATGGTCTCAGTGTCTTGCGCAGAAACTCTTCGCGCACGAACGTGATGATTTTCTCGACCCTCACTCGGTACCAGTCACTGGTATAGATCGGATGTGTTCAGCTTTTTGTCGCAGTGACTAGATTTCTTAGCTTCCCTTTGGTCGCAGTAGTGACTTGCTCAATTCTTAGCACTTTTTCGAGCGTACCACGCCTATATGCGGTCTTCTTTTCTACTACTCTTTGCTTTGCTCTTCCGTCCAGCGTAATGCTTGCTTGTCTATGCGCCGTTGGCCCGTTGTAGCTCCTAGCACAGCTTAGGCTGCAGCTGTGACAGAAGTACCTAAGAATGTCGGAGTCATAGGATGGGGCAATTCTGTGAGAGGGAAAACACAATTGGCAACAATATAGTACAACCAACGCACATTAAAGTCCAGTCAGATCTTAGCCGACACTGTCTTTATTAGCGCGAACGACGTGACCGTACCATTTAAGGAGAGCTTCGTGCATCTTCAACAGCGGTGGTTTCACACCAAATCGCTCTCTGATGGTCTCGGTCCTGAATTGTGTCGCGAACGCATGGCTTCGGGCCACTCTCATACATCAAACTCTCCGATCGCGAGCATTATTCCTTGGTCGCTGAAAGCAGATGCAGATTGACGGCTTTCTTTTTCCGTGTGTCTTTCCAGATGGTAGACGTGGCCATGTATTGCATCGGAATGGTGCAGCCTAACACAGAAGCCGTACTGGTGGCGGAATCGCTCAACCGCTATCTTCACGAATACCTCCATCCACAATTCGCTCGAAGATCTTCATGCTGTGCGAGAGCAGGCGGATTGGACTGTAGCTCGTACAGTCAGTACGGCTGCCTTTCTTCCAATTCGGAAATTGTCATGCATCTTCCTTTCTGCAACGATCTAATTGAAGAACTTGGTCAACCATGCCAGCAGGACACCAGCGCTTCGACTTCCATATATCGCCTGCCAAGTTATCGGAGCCTTTAGCTTTTACTGAGTTCATCTTCAAAAGCCCTTTACGTTCCCTCCACGGTTATTTTTGCACAGAACCGTGCACTGGCGGGACATAAGGGACTGCTGGATAGCAAATTCCACTGCTGTGATGTTCTCAGAGTGAGCGTGCCATCGCTCCATTGCTTTCTTGCGGTGCATTAGGAGGTGACCGTTTCCGTTATTGATGCCAAACACTTCTCGATGTAATCGGGCGATCCCGCGCTTTGGCAAGACAATAAACATACCGTTCACCATCACGCGTCTCGAGTTCATCGCTGACTTCAGCAAAATGGGCAGCTTTTGTGGCAGCAACGGAACTTCCTTGGCGCATTCTTAGCATAGCCTGATTAACTCCGCCAAATGTCATCTTCTTTTCATCAAGAAATTTGTGGTGTGCCTTCCTTTTTTGCGTAGCGCAACTTTTTTCTTTAGAATAGTCGTTCGTCTATAAATGCGCTGCTTGCCAATCTTCCGTCATACAGGTATTGCCATGTCAAGTTTGGAACGTGCAGAAAGGATCATCGCCTCGGCAGCACCTCTCCAAGTTTCATCAGCAGTCGTGACTGCCGATAGCCTAATGCTGGATATCACGACTGCCTCATTCCCCTTCAGTCGCCACCGCTTGATTCTCGCCGGTCCATTGGTCTCATTTCGAGGATCGATCATCAGCGTACAAATCAGCGGTCGACTTTGCGTTACGACCGCATCATATGTCCCAATCTTCGGGTCTGTAACAAGCCCTCGATCGGGTTGGCTGACAAGGACAAAGTCGATCTGCTTTCTAGTAGTACCGCTGTGGAAGGCGTGATGACAGCAGGATCACGTTTTCCGCGGATATCTGTATTCATGATTGGTGAATCGGTTTGAGTTGTGTATTCATAAAAGTTGGCTCGCCCATCGGTGTTACGTGACCCATATCCAAATCCAATTTGTCGCGTTTTATATCAACTACGAGCAGCCAGTGTTGAGGTGCTACACACCAAGATGGAGCAACCTTTGCATTGCTTACAACTGGCATGTCTCGTTTCCTCACCAGCACAAAGTCAATTTACTTTTTCGGTCTCCACTGCATAGGTGATAAAGACGTTTCTTGAAGAACGCGTTAGTGATGACAAGGTCGTTTGTCTCAGCAAAATCCAAAATCGTGCATCCGCCTTCATTGCGTATACCATACCAGATTTGTTCGTCGTCCTCGTCTTCGCATCCACATTGTGGAGCATTTTCAGAAAACACTTGCACACGACAAGTTTCACTCCAGGATAGCAGAGATGAGCCTTCCTGAGCGCTGTACTTCTCGTATTGTGCTGCGCAATGGGTGACGTCCCGCACAGCCAATGGCCCCTCCTTAACCCTTGGATGTGCCGTAGTAGTGAGATTGGACCATATCCCAATATATCCAGCAATGTTTGGGCCCTCTCCTATCAATATTCTTTTGATACATGCAAACTGCGGCCTCACCTTGTGCTTCAACATGGCCAGTCGCAGGACTTCTGTATCTGAGTGCGCCCACGTTCAATGTGACTCTATGTGTTGACTCCAACTTCTGCGAGTGCGAGTGCTTTTGGACTAGCTCCTTTGGCCAGTTTCGCCCTGGAACCGGTAGCGCTTGCACATTTGTCATGAAAGATCAGGTGAAGCCTTTGTGGTACGTACTAACATTGTTAGATGATATGAAGGTTCGATCCATAGTTTCGACTCGAGATGACGAGCCGACCTGTAGCGCGAATTTGACGCTGGTGTTCGCGATTAATTCAGCGCCACCCTCGCGGGTGGGCAGTCTCCGGCAGCACTACGTATCGGCGCAAACTCGCACCTACATAAATCATGTCGGCTTAATTTACTCTCGGCAATTGAAGGCTAATCCTCGCGCATTGATCCCCACCCACCGCGATCGATATAGAGATCAGCGTGCTCTCTCGCGTGTTTTGTCTTCTTTGATCGCCCTGTCTCGCCATCGTACCACATCCGACCCTACTGAAGGTTAAGGCCTCAATTTCAGCGTTCCCGATGATTTCTCTTGCTTCCATCCTTTCCACTTTCATTTTCATTTCACAGCTCAGCCATCACTACAAAGCGCTCTTTTGCACTGCTTTATCCTGCGGGTTACCTTTAAATGGCCTCGTAAGGGAGAACATAGATTATCAGGGCATTATGGGAGACGACTGTGCATGGCGCGCCCCAAAAACCAATTTCTGAGGACGATCTCTTGCTTTTATGATCGCTTCTTCCAGATTTAGCTTGTAATGTCAAAAAGTAACCTCAACCATCCGAGGAATGATTAAAAATGAAAAAGATTTGTTTACATTCTGAGAAAAACAACAGCTAACAACATGTAGCAGTGCGCACACTTCGAGATTCTCAAGGCACGAAAAAATTTATGTGTGTCTGTGCAAAATGTACATACTACCTGGACCATCATAAGGTTATTCATGCGTTGTTGCATAGCTTTTGTCTGGCTGCTGAAGGAGGACTTCTTTAGAGTTTCGTTGATTTCCATAGCCCAGTATAGGCACAATGTTGCTATCAGTGGTAACGTTACCATGGAATCAATAACTATAGTGAGATGACTCCATTCGAGTTGTGGCTGTAAGGGAAACAGGACTTCGATATTAAAAACACATGTACTACACACATGTACTGTAATACAAAACACTTGTACTGTACTTGTAAGAGTTAATGAGTTTAAACGAAGGTGAATTTGATGTAGAAGAAATGGACATTTTTGCTATAAAGTGGAGCTGTCCCCAGAGACTGAAAAGTGGTGCTACCACAGCAAGGCGGGCATGCGTAGCGCCGTGTAGAAGTCGACGTTTCTATTCTCTCAGTCGTGTACCAATTGTTTTTCTGTGTGGGATAGGAAGCTCGGTAAGCCAAGGCGGGCTTGGCTCGGAAATCAACCCGTGACCGTGGTACTCACCGCCGTTCACCGCTACACATCCTACTCCCACCCGTAAAATAAACTCTATGCGATAAATAATGACATGGTCAAACATACAAGATAGGAAGCGCATGCAGGTGCCGGGCCAGTTCGCGATGTACCATCAGGAGATGATGAGAAATAAGTTTACAGCAAAAAGTCACATCCTATTCGACATAACTCGACTCCTTCACTACGATTCCTTTCTTGCTGGACAGTCATCAAGAGTGTCATATCGATGCCTTTGCTATTTGGTAATGGGTTAGTCACTTTACTTACCTTAACACAGAAACCGACGAAGGCTGAAGTGGTCAGATCAAGTCCACTCATTTCCATTATAGGCGCTTTCAAATGCTCGGTAATTTTCGTTGTCGGCCAAATAACAAAATATAGAAGAGCACTCCAGTTAAGCAAGATCAAAACGTTTGCCATCAAAACCAGTAAAAATCCTCGAATAGACGTATAAACAAAGAAATATTCAGGCCTGTAAATCAAAACACGAAGGTATTATTTTAAACATCTCTCATTAGAAGTTCTTCTCATTCTTGCTGTTTTTGTATTCATGCATGGAAGAAGAAATGATCTGTAGATGATCAACACCAAAATAGTGCTGAGCTTACACAATGGACAAGCGCGCAAAACCGGGGCTCCCTGAATGGACAGCGTTGATAGCATGGGCGAAAACCGATGCGCCACTAAATGGCGCGTGGCCATGGCAAGAAGAGGGCTGAGCAATCAAAAGGTGCAGCCATGCAACGGCGTTCGTCAAATAGTAAGCGTTTTGTGTAGTTTTGAAGTTCAATTCATTTCGTGTTTTGCTCCTGGTTGACCGTATTGCACTTACACTCTGTTTCCGAGAAGCAGAATCACGTCGATGCAGATCACACAACACATCTGACGACGGCCTAACACAAAATGTGACTGTTTTCTGCCATGTGAGTGATTAGCTGGTTGCATATTCAGTTGAGCCTAATTACGACTAATGCACCAGCTATCAGCTTCCACTGTGAGCCACTAGTTAGCAAACTCATTTGTGTAGCCTACATGATGCGCCTCTGGTTCTCGTGAGTACCGAGTATATACATATCACACAAGCACTTTTTAGAGCGCTCAATGGTAGGCGGAAGCGCGAAAGAAGAACTCGGCATTGGGTGTTTTTGTATTGGAAAGATGTGCTAGTGAGTAGGATAGAAAACTTGAGCTATATGACACGAAGCAGAAAGGAGCTTGAACGCGAGTGAAGAAGCTTCGAAGAGGCATGCAGAACTAAGGAGTAGATAACCGCTGGAGACCTGTGATTGCACAGTTTTCTAATGACAGAAGTTAACCCTTTTGCGTACTGGTGGAACACTTTGTCACTATTGTAGTCAAAGCCAGTCCCGGGAAATATTTGAGGGCAAGGAGGCTCATTGGCTTACATGGGGTGACTGACTGTGCACATATAGAAGCTTTCTAATTTTACTATGAAATGTGCACTTTACGACTTCAATAGACGTTCCAGAGAAAATGGTGGTAAGGTGTACTATAAAATACTACAGGTGGCGGTTGTAAACGCATGGATAATATATCAGGAAATCCATCACGAGAAAACGAAGCTGATCAAATTCCTTGTTCCTCTTGCTCAGCAAATGATTGCGCAGGGGAGGGAAAGGACGGCTAACAGGCGCAAGCCCGGCATGGGGAGGCCACCAAAAAATTTCAGGAGGATCATCAACGTTGGGGATTATATGCCACTATAGTTGAAACGCGTTTGGCGATGGGGTAGATCTGCGCGGTGCAAAGAAAACTCGTACAAAAATAATGTGTGCTGCTTGCAACGTGCCCTTGTGTATATCATGTTTTACTCCGTACCATTCATAGACCATATAATGTTGACCTTTTCAAGTTTTTTTTTTGTAAAAATTTTCGGGTCATTGAAGACTTTAATATTGTAAAAAAATGTGTGGTTGTAAGCTCATTAATTGCCAATTTATTAAACACGTTGACGACGAGCGATTTTTTCCTTGTCGCGCGCATGGGACGAGACGTTTTTTGCATGCAAAGCGCCGGTAACACAGGGCAAAATCTATTTTGTAGCTCTGTAAAATCTCGAAATGCACAAAATGCCTTTGACTAGAGTACTCCAGACACGTTTAGAAACAAGGAAAAGTTGTTACTACTGAATGCTGGGTGAAATTTCAGTGACATCGCCTGGCATTTTCAAACCTCAGGTTAGAATAGGTTCTGAAGGCGCAATTTCACGCATTCTTCATTTTTATTATTAATATGAGCTTTCCTTTAGATGGTACTGGTATCCTGATCACATCTGAAATCTTCTACGAATTTTTCACTCAAGAATGACGCAAAAAACTTTGCGTACCTGACGGAATGAGCTTTTGTTTGACTGTTATCTTGTTCTTCATGATCGAATAAGGATTTAAACGAGTCATTTCAAGGTCAAAAAACTGTTTTGTGAAATATTTGGCAGTTGATGGACTGGATAGGTACTTTTGTCCTGCCTATGAGTAAGACTGAGCCTACTTGACCATCATGGGAACCTAAGGCTAGAAATGGACATTCTACTGACGGTGACCTAATTAGTAAAGGTCGATATGAACAATTTTAGTGAGATTTCCAGTTTGCTGACGGTGGGAACTTTGTGGTTGTGATTCAATTGACAGCGCGTTTCTGCCACTGATAACTAATTCAGAATAAAACTCCCAGGAATTAGAAAGATCATAATTCGCAGTGTAAGACACTGAAGTAAACGTTGAAATAGAAAAGTCGCGGGTTCCATCTAAGTTTGCTTACTTTCAAGCTGTCGGTCACCATTGACCGACATCGTCCCATGTGACAGACTGCCTGTCGGTCAGCATTGACCGACATCGTCGCCAACGTGTTAAACAACATCATTCTCATCGAAGCGAAAATGGTGTAATGACAAGACGGGCCGCTACCGCGCGCATGGTCCCTAGATCAAATCCCAGGTCACACCCAACGTACATCAGCCAAATTTCTACAGCTGGTTGCCTGTTGCTGGGAGGGATAATTGCAACGCAGAACACATTTATAACTCGATTCTAAAAAAGTCGTAGTCTAACGATCCTCAGGGTAACATGTCGCCGGTCGCCTTGAAAGTGCGCAAGAAGGTAGCGTCTCCACTTTGACCGTGCTATTCATGTCATTCGCATGGCGTATGCGCCCTCTCACTTACGATGTGTTTTTTTTGGCTTTTTCCCCAGCATCACGTAATTTTAGTATATTTAATAGTGCTTTTCTTTCTTCCCCACTTCCTCCTTACTTTCTTTCTTATTATTCGAAAAGAATATTACCCCAATTTGACTATGCACGTGCCTTTGACACGTTGACGACATCGCGCATTTTGGAATTTTGCAGCGCGTGGTACAGGATCGATTTTTGGGGCGCTTCCGCCCTTAATTCGGCTATTTTTCGTTTAAACTAGCGCACATTTTAATCTATGGATAATGGTTTGGCAAGGATGACGCACAATCTTAACTATATAAATGGCAGCAGATTTTGTTTAGAAGAATGCTAATGACCGAGAAGCAAAAACATCACTTGCGCGTATGAAGTTAAAAGCATTTATACCTTAGTTTGTTCCATCAAATACAAATATCTTGAAACTCACAGTTTTGTATTAACTGCTTCTACAATCTTTCATGTGAATGTTTACGACAGTGAAAGGAATACTAGGAAAAAATTGAATGAAAGTTTTGGCGTTCAGAAAATCTTTGCTAAATCAAGGGATATTTGACCACTCTGGCTGCCATGTGGTTTATAGTTATGTTAATGTAGTCAGGTCGGTCGGTCATAATTTAGGCAACAAACTGGCCAAATTTTGAATTTAATATTTTCATTATCTTTTTGTTCCATTCATCCGGCATGCTACCCTCCATCAATATCTACAACCTATTGCCAACACACTAGTAGCTGCTCGATGCCTCCCTTGTAGGACTCTACTGAATTCTGATCGAAGAAAGATCAGATGTCGATTTTGACATCATCATAGTTAGGATGAGCTTTCTTCTCTAGGAGATGGTTTGGAGAGGGGAGCAGAAGGGCATTATTTGCCTCGAGGTCAGGGCTATAACGTGAATACGGAAGAACTCTCCGTCCCAGAGTCTCGAAATTTTCCTGAATTTTCTTAGCAAGAGGTTTTTCAACGGTGTCATACAAAAGCAAACTTTGCCTTGTTTTTCTTTCGTATTAAAAGCGTTGCATTCGAGCTGTGGATAGTTGACTTTCGCGTTGACTGCGACATCTACACGGAGGGGTTTCCAGAGCTTAACTCCTCCCGTGTTCCACCAAAAATCCGAGAAGGCCCTACTTGGACGAGGTTGAACTTAAGCAATAAGATCTCCCGAAGCGTTTGAGCTGGACTACCGCCGCTTTCATTTGTTAGTAAACTGTACCACTCCTCATCTTCGGCAAATGTGATGGATGGTCAATCGTAGAATCCCTAGTAAGTCGACTTGAACATAACGGTGTCAGATCGTGTTTGGAGCTGAATCGGGCTCAAGGCACGTGGGGACCAAACTCTACATTTTCGGATCTTCACAAGTCTTTGGAGATGCCACAGTGCTGTCTCCTTGTCGCATCGGAATCGCTCTAGCAAATGATCGATACTCTATCCAGATCCCTTTTCAACGGCGTCAGATATAGCATCGTGATTGTCAGTCACAGGGTGGTTGGAGTGTGGGTTATTTTCAAATAAAAAAGTCAACGCTGAGCAGAGTGAAGCGCCGTTGCACTGTGGTTTGAGAGAGCTGCCCTCGCCTATCTTCTGGCCAATCCTTGGTCTAGCATGACTTGCGGAACATTCCAAGCAGTACTCGTAAAAATTAAGGGCACCGAGAGCCCTCTCGCGAAATCGGTGTAATATCCATAATAAGTAAGCAGACAACGAGCTGGACCGTTGGCTGAAATTGCAAAGGTCGATGCTACGTCAGGCAATATGTTGCGAATTTTCAGGAGTTCTCCCTAAAATTCTATAGCATCAAATGTAGTTTGTTGCAAGACTTATAGGACCGACCTATAATGTATTCTATACGAAGAAGGTGGCGGTTGTAAACGCATGGATAATATATCAGGAAATCCATCACGAGAAAACGAAGCTGATCAAATTCCTTGTTCCTCTTGCTCAGCAAATGATTGCGCAGGGGAGGGAAAGGACGGCTAACAGGCGCAAGCCCGGCATGGGGAGGCCACCAAAAAATTTCAGGAGGATCATCAACGTTGGGGATTATATGCCACTATAGTTGAAACGCGTTTGGCGATGGGGTAGATCTGCGCGGTGCAAAGAAAACTCGTACAAAAATAATGTGTGCTGCTTGCAACGTGCCCTTGTGTATATCATGTTTTACTCCGTACCATTCATAGACCATATAATGTTGACCTTTTCAAGTTTTTTTTTTGTAAAAATTTTCGGGTCATTGAAGACTTTAATATTGTAAAAAAATGTGTGGTTGTAAGCTCATTAATTGCCAATTTATTAAACACGTTGACGACGAGCGATTTTTTCCTTGTCGCGCGCATGGGACGAGACGTTTTTTGCATGCAAAGCGCCGGTAACACAGGGCAAAATCTATTTTGTAGCTCTGTAAAATCTCGAAATGCACAAAATGCCTTTGACTAGAGTACTCCAGACACGTTTAGAAACAAGGAAAAGTTGTTACTACTGAATGCTGGGTGAAATTTCAGTGACATCGCCTGGCATTTTCAAACCTCAGGTTAGAATAGGTTCTGAAGGCGCAATTTCACGCATTCTTCATTTTTATTATTAATATGAGCTTTCCTTTAGATGGTACTGGTATCCTGATCACATCTGAAATCTTCTACGAATTTTTCACTCAAGAATGACGCAAAAAACTTTGCGTACCTGACGGAATGAGCTTTTGTTTGACTGTTATCTTGTTCTTCATGATCGAATAAGGATTTAAACGAGTCATTTCAAGGTCAAAAAACTGTTTTGTGAAATATTTGGCAGTTGATGGACTGGATAGGTACTTTTGTCCTGCCTATGAGTAAGACTGAGCCTACTTGACCATCATGGGAACCTAAGGCTAGAAATGGACATTCTACTGACGGTGACCTAATTAGTAAAGGTCGATATGAACAATTTTAGTGAGATTTCCAGTTTGCTGACGGTGGGAACTTTGTGGTTGTGATTCAATTGACAGCGCGTTTCTGCCACTGATAACTAATTCAGAATAAAACTCCCAGGAATTAGAAAGATCATAATTCGCAGTGTAAGACACTGAAGTAAACGTTGAAATAGAAAAGTCGCGGGTTCCATCTAAGTTTGCTTACTTTCAAGCTGTCGGTCACCATTGACCGACATCGTCCCATGTGACAGACTGCCTGTCGGTCAGCATTGACCGACATCGTCGCCAACGTGTTAAACAACATCATTCTCATCGAAGCGAAAATGGTGTAATGACAAGACGGGCCGCTACCGCGCGCATGGTCCCTAGATCAAATCCCAGGTCACACCCAACGTACATCAGCCAAATTTCTACAGCTGGTTGCCTGTTGCTGGGAGGGATAATTGCAACGCAGAACACATTTATAACTCGATTCTAAAAAAGTCGTAGTCTAACGATCCTCAGGGTAACATGTCGCCGGTCGCCTTGAAAGTGCGCAAGAAGGTAGCGTCTCCACTTTGACCGTGCTATTCATGTCATTCGCATGGCGTATGCGCCCTCTCACTTACGATGTGTTTTTTTTGGCTTTTTCCCCAGCATCACGTAATTTTAGTATATTTAATAGTGCTTTTCTTTCTTCCCCACTTCCTCCTTACTTTCTTTCTTATTATTCGAAAAGAATATTACCCCAATTTGACTATGCACGTGCCTTTGACACGTTGACGACATCGCGCATTTTGGAATTTTGCAGCGCGTGGTACAGGATCGATTTTTGGGGCGCTTCCGCCCTTACTTCCGCTATTTTTTGTTTAAAATGCACACAACTGAATCTCATAGAAATTATTTCGGCAAGGATGAAAGCATAAAGGTTAACTATATAAATAGCAGTAGATTTTTGTTTAGAAGAACGCATAATGACCACGAAGAAGCAAAAAACATCACTTTCGCTGCGAATGAAGTTAAAAGCATTTATACCTAAGTTCTTCCATCAAATACAAATATCTTGAAACTCACAGTTTTGTATTAACTGCTTCTACAATCTTTCATATGAATGTTTACGACAGTGAAAGGAATACTAGGAAAGAATTGAAATGAAAGTTTTGGCGTTCAGAAAATCTTTGCTAAATCAAGGGATATTTGACCACTCTGGCTGCCATGTGGTTTATAGTTATGCTAATGTATCAGGTCGGTCGTAATAACTTCGGCAACAAACTGGCCAAATTTTGAATTTAATATTTTCATTATCTTTTTGTTCCATTCATCCGGCATGCTACCCTCCATCAATATCTACAACCTATTGCCAACACACTAGTAGCTGCTCGATGCCTCCCTTGTAGGACTCTACTGAATTCTGATCGAAGAAAGATCAGATGTCGATTTTGACATCATCATAGTTAGGATGAGCTTTCTTCTCTAGGAGATGGTTTGGAGAGGGGAGCAGAAGGGCATTATTTGCCTCGAGGTCAGGGCTATAACGTGAATACGGAAGAACTCTCCGTCCCAGAGTCTCGAAATTTTCCTGAATTTTCTTAGCAAGAGGTTTTTCAACGGTGTCATACAAAAGCAAACTTTGCCTTGTTTTTCTTTCGTATTAAAAGCGTTGCATTCGAGCTGTGGATAGTTGACTTTCGCGTTGACTGCGACATCTACACGGAGGGGTTTCCAGAGCTTAACTCCTCCCGTGTTCCACCAAAAATCCGAGAAGGCCCTACTTGGACGAGGTTGAACTTAAGCAATAAGATCTCCCGAAGCGTTTGAGCTGGACTACCGCCGCTTTCATTTGTTAGTAAACTGTACCACTCCTCATCTTCGGCAAATGTGATGGATGGTCAATCGTAGAATCCCTAGTAAGTCGACTTGAACATAACGGTGTCAGATCGTGTTTGGAGCTGAATCGGGCTCAAGGCACGTGGGGACCAAACTCTACATTTTCGGATCTTCACAAGTCTTTGGAGATGCCACAGTGCTGTCTCCTTGTCGCATCGGAATCGCTCTAGCAAATGATCGATACTCTATCCAGATCCCTTTTCAACGGCGTCAGATATAGCATCGTGATTGTCAGTCACAGGGTGGTTGGAGTGTGGGTTATTTTCAAATAAAAAAGTCAACGCTGAGCAGAGTGAAGCGCCGTTGCACTGTGGTTTGAGAGAGCTGCCCTCGCCTATCTTCTGGCCAATCCTTGGTCTAGCATGACTTGCGGAACATTCCAAGCAGTACTCGTAAAAATTAAGGGCACCGAGAGCCCTCTCGCGAAATCGGTGTAATATCCATAATAAGTAAGCAGACAACGAGCTGGACCGTTGGCTGAAATTGCAAAGGTCGATGCTACGTCAGGCAATATGTTGCGAATTTTCAGGAGTTCTCCCTAAAATTCCTATAGCATAAATGTAGTTATAGCATAGATTATACGACCTTAATATTATCTATAGAATGAATACAAAAACTCGAGAAGAAGGAGCGCAAGCACAATAAAAATGAATGACATAGTTCTGACGCGCATGCGCGTCAGAATGTCCGATGCGGTGCAAAATTCTGACGCGCATGCGCGTCAGCCTGTCGTCAACGTGTTAAACTTTTTCTCAGGTGACCTTATAATTATGAAACGGTGCAAAAACCAAAAAATAATTATAAAAAAGCTTCGAAGAAAAGCTGCTGCCAAAAATTGCGATACAGGGGTTATTCGAGGTGAGGAATCAGTTGGTGATAATGGCGAAAGCCCCGGTTGGCTGCTTATCTTGGATATGCAGAATTTGGGGTGACGTTCTAATTAGCAACGCGCTATATTGGCACCACCATCAGTGGTGGTGGGGTTGAGATCTAAACGCGAATAAGTTAACCCTTGACGTGAAATGAGTTTCATATATGCGCTATAAGCCGAATTGTAGAAATAAATAGAGTACGGTACGATTTGAAGGACTGAAAATTCAACAATTACTTGCATATCTGGAGGTATTTATGTAGAACGCTGTTAGCAGTTGTTAAAATAGAAAGCCAAAAAATTAAGAGGAACAGCTCTGCCATCAATAAATTCAATGACCATGACCTTAGCGTTCCAGACGTGACCATCACCCAACAAAAGTTCCACACAATGGCTCTCTGAAAGGAAAATGCAAGGAATTTGCGCGCAATGTTCCAAAATATAATGCGGTACTTACCGGTACACTAGTCAATGCAGTCATTGAGTAGACGATATTTTGTATAGCAGTAATTGGAACGAAATACTTGGAAGTGTTGATTTTTAGTGGGCGATATAAATAAACAAACAATAGAAGAAAGTTCAATACAAGTGAAATCGAAGCGATAACTTCGTTCATAACGAATATATAGTCTACATCCATCTGAAAATCAAAGAGGTATGTTGAGAAGCATTTGGATTCGAGTAAGCCCGTTCTAGTATACTCCACGCACTCCACCTCCATTCTAAATCCTAGCGGCATTTTGAATGCGATTAAGCCTACACAACGACTTGATGGGAAAGTCGGCTTGAATTTCTTGTGTCGCAACCCTTGCTGGTTAAACTGAGCCTCGCAGACACTTTAGCAGCAATAAGTCTAGAAATCTCACATTTTAAAAAGGCATTGACGATTCTGGTGGATTAAAGGGAAGTCCCAGGATCACATTTGTGTGGCTTGGTGCGAAGTGGGCCGGCAGTAAAGAAAAAGGAAAAGAATCCGTCGAAAACGCTTAGGTTGAGGGCTCACTCACCTTCCTAATCGGCTGTGCTAAGGGAATGAGAGACTAAGCGCGGAGAGGAGAGTATGAGGCGAGAGAGCGCTACAGATGAGAGAGCGCCAGACAACAGCCTGATAAGAGAAAAAATCTGCAGCTTCAGCAGCTTACTTTGCAAGGCCCAAGCGCTCTTGTCGGTTGGTTTCCGTGCACGGGAACGCCACATTTGTGATTGTCCTCTAGGGGTCTATACTACAGACCGAAGGGAAGCGTTCACACGACCTCTGCCTGGGTTGTGCCTTTGAGGTCATTTGGTCCTGGTCGCTGGTTGGATGGGTGAGAGAAGAGGTAGAAAAGGGGCTACTCATAACTGCCAGGACGACAGAAATCAAGGACTACATTATTTTATCCCGGTCACTATCCTCACTGTTCCCGAGTATACAGGATATGACCCAATTCCTGCGACAAAGACAATTACGACCCCTGAATCCTCAACCAGGATCGACCTGAGGGAATATTCCTAGCCGATATGCATGCTCTGAAAGCACACTTAAACAGCCTGAAAACCAGGATTTTTCATCGCCATCGTTTTTAGGGCGCGTCTCCGGTAGAATTCCTAAGCGGAACAATGCAATCGAGGTAGGGATGAACGGATGACTCAGTCGGCTATGTTGCGAGTTATTAATAGAGGGTACGACTGGGGTAGGTAAAACCAATGCATTCCACTAATGTACAAGCTTGATGCTAGCTAGCCACTTCAGTTTGAAGATTGAATAAACTCGTTGGTTTGTGTGGGTTTTGCTTAACATCTGCTCTCATTTCAAGTTAATTACCATGTGCAGACAGAGGCTAAGCTGCGTACATGATAAATAGAGAACAACGCTACTATACTAGTTGACCTTTATGTGAACTCCAACTCGGTTCTAATCTAATCTAATTTTCGTTTTTTTTTTGGCCCAAAATTTCAAATTCAGCAAATTGCTGGAGATGGCAAAACATATTAGTGCCATACCAATGCGACTGAGAAGCTACGCAGGGGGTGTCCTATCGTTGCTACTTTTCGAAAAATTTTTACGACCCCCCTCCCCCAAGGTGGATTTGATACGACCCCCTTTTCCTACCTCCACCATCTCCATCTTCCATCAAAACCCCGCCCACTTTTTCCTCCAAAAATGCCGTCGAGCGGGGGGGGGGGGGGGGGTATATAGTCACTCTGAAACGGTAAATATCTACCAAAATTCCCTAAATTTCCGCCAATCCCCACCTTTAATCCCACGCTTCATTTTCTAGGGGTATATACGCGCGCTGAAACGGCAAATTTTCTCCCGCGCCGCTCCCCACTCATCACATGCAACTTCTTACAACCGAAGCAAGTACGACCCCCCCTCTACAAACTCATCAAAATACGACCCCCCGTTGCTACTTGTAGCAACATAGGGTTGACCCTGCTTACCAAGGTGCAGAAAGGCTGTCTCATGCTCATTGTTATAATACTGGGCTTTGCATAGCCTCAGAGGATAGGCGGAATACAACGAAGTTTGCAACAAAAGGTACTTTATTATATATCCTTCTATTTTATAAAGCGCTAACTTTGTGTGTCGGTTTGTGTATCTGTATGTGTGTGTGTGTGTGTGTGTGTGTGTGTGTATGTATGTGTGTCCGTCCGCAAAATGAAGTGAGTGAGAAGGAAGCTCATGGGATAAACAAACCGCTAACAAATCGGGTAGCTTACAGGATTTGAGATATCAATGTTTTGTAGCAGGATAGTTGTGATAACACTCTTAGGGCTATATAAACACCTGCTTAGCACACTTCCGTTCATTCCACATGGTGCTGCAGTGGCAGCTGGAGGGCAGTGGAGAGAGGAAGGGAGGATGAGGAAGGGAAGCGAAAAATCTACCGTCATATCATGATTGTGTCCCTTCTACTGTATGAAACACCATTGTGTTGCATACGCGTCACTTCCAGGAGGTGTTGGTGTCACAGGAGGAAGGGACCATAGCGGAGGATAGAAAGCTTGCGCAGGAAAGGAAGGTCCCGGCGGTTGACGGGGGACTAATCTGGTGTAGATATATTTCATAATAAGTTATTGAAGCGGATTCTCACAGTGATGTTACGTTTAGTCCCGAAGTCTCAAACGAATTGGAAACTTTTGTCATGGCACTGACTCTTTGTGGCCTGCCATGATAGGAGGTTTTCCAGTAGACCGTGGTTCGCGCCTGCTATAGCGAATTTGCCCTCTCGAGGGACACGTCGAGTCTCACTTTAGGTAAAACTTCCATGAAGTAGCCCGACGCCCGGCTGTCGCTCTGATTTTCTTGTTTGTGTATCTTGAAGCTTTTTCAAGATTAGTAAACTTTATTAGATTAGTGTTCCGAAGCCTTCGCCTTCGTCCAGGCCTTAAATGGTAAAGCGCAAGTGGAACTTGCGTGCCCAAACGCTTAAACACTTACCAAAGCCATTTCACTAAACTTCATTAGTGGTTCGCCTTGATCTATGCCGCCGGGCGCGAAACCCCCTGCCGACGTGGAATAATGATTACGGGTACCCGACAGGACGTCCGGCAGGGACAGTGGACGAGCAGCAGCGCATGATGTGCGATATAGGACGTGCAATGGTACACTCCATCTCACTTGACGCGAAATCTCTGCAGCACGCGCTGTGAATCGTCCACTGTTCCTGCCTCTTGCCGAGCGACGGACTTCCTGTCGTGCACCCAATCATTACCAGCACCACCCCTTGACTTCACGTTTAACCAAAATGTGCGAATACCGAGAAAGGCGCGAGCTTACAAGTTACAACCACGTACACCTCGCCTATTCTATGAGAGTCTTCCGCACTAATCCAACGCCTCCAACTTCCAGCGAGCAATCTCAGACTCCTGCGAAAGGATGACCTCTGTTTACGTCAAATGTCGTACCACCGATGCAATGGATCCTGAGCAAGGCTCGGATTTCCGATCTGCGAAACCTCCCTAGATCTTTAAAATCTGCAGATGGAGTGGACAGCCAGTCTCTTCTATGTACTCGCCACCGCGGCTCTGGAAGTGAAGATTGTTGCTGACTTTATACGGTCACCCAGCCTAAAAAGGGCAATTCACACAATGCTAGCCGCTATGGATAAATACCCTTGGGTGGTATACTATTTAGTTTAGTGAAAGTTTATTGTCAGAGTTATAGAGGCAATTGGCCAATCAAACCTCATTTGTTTTTTGACCACTTCAGGCTCTGAGGAAGGCACCAAAAGGTTGGCCTAATGTAGTTTGCCAATCTTTGAACCGCTTCAAAAAACACTAACAAGGTACTCATCATTGCAAGATTGAAAGCAAGTGGAACATGAACCATCTTGCTCTGGTGTTCCAGTGACGTCCCGAGGGGTCCAGGCGGTAACCCCTGGACAACGCTGATCAGGCAGTGAGTGCCTGAGTGTCCGTCTCATCTGGTCTTCATTTTCGAAGACGGCAATGTCTCTCCTCCTTGAGTGCGACTTTTGCATCTGAAAGCTCAAAGCATCACCCCCTCCATTTCGTGTTGGATACGCTGACCGCGTGCTCCTCCAGAATCGAAGTCTCGGAGGGTTATGACGCAAGCCGGATATTCTTCAAATTGGGTCGATTTGTGGATGGGCTAAAATGTGTACGGGTGTGGCCAACGGCTGCATCCGGGAGTGGGCCCGAGGGGTCGTTATTGTAGGGCGCCCTTGATCTCATACATTTACGTACATTTCTGTACATGTACCGGGCACCCCATAAATTTAAAGGAGTGGCTTAATTTCGATGAAAATCTCAGACTTCGCTATGGATCAGCGTTCCTTGATATTTAAGTTCATGTTGCCTACAGATTATGTTGAGGCTCGGCTAGACGCGACTTTTTTTTATATCATGTATCGAATCAAGCGCCGCGCATTTGTCTGCTGGTTCGCAACCGACTGCTAAAGGAATAATGCCACCAGCGAAGCAGAAATTGGGGTAGTTGAAGGTCGCGGACCTTCTTTTTTATTATTTGCTAACCCGTCAACACGATATTTTAAAGAAAGAAAGTGGGGCGTAATAATCGCGCAACGGGCGCTGTCGCTATCAGAAATTGCTGGTCAAGTAAAATGCCGGATTAACTCGCTATCGTCAACTTTTGAATATTGACACGGCCAGTACAGGAGAAGTCCAGGACAATCATTCCTTTTCATATCTCCTTTTCCTTTGTTTTCTAAACGAATAAGATTCCATTTCACAGAAGTCAACGCCTGCTTAAAAGTGCAAGTTTAGAAGATGAGGGGCCTGGTGAAAGGCATCGGATAGTATTGAAGATATCTGGCCTGGTTGACTTATGTAAAAGTCAAGCAGTTGTGTACGCATAAACGCTATTCCTGTCTCCTGCAAGTGAGGGTAGCATTATTGCAGTCAAACAGAATTCAAACGCTACTCGGCGAGCAATAAACTCATAGGCAATCAAGCGGAATGAGTATTTTCCTGAATCTCCACTTTTTTCACAAAGCATCAATTTACGTATCGAAGTAGAACGTTTTCTTTCGAACACAAACAATTGATAGCTTTGGAGATGAGAACTCTAACAATCTTTCTGGCACTTTGATCACTAACAAAGAGAGGAGAGAATGATGGAACAGGCAGTTCTTGCAGTTGCGGCAACTCCTGTTCCGGAGGAGCGACAGCGGCATCAATTCGTTAGTTTTTACTCTTCTATCATGAGCTTTACTGAGGGATAACAAACGAAGAAAGTGTTTGTCTGGGTTCTTCATTTGGATAAGATGCTGCACTAAAAAACGCTCCAAACAATAAAAAAAACCTGCGTCCATTGCAGACAAGGGAAGGATGATAGGTCGAAGTGGCCGTTCAAAATGATATGTATACCACCTGATGCGTCTCCAGTCACGCTGATTCCAAATCTGCCTTCAAAATCTGCTGAAGCGACTCTCCGAACGGAGTTATGAAGCGGAATAGCTCAGTGGTGATGGTCCGGGCTGTCAGGTAAAATCTCGTGGGATCAGTTCCTTTGCGAGTTTGTTCCTTCAACTCTTACCTGCTAACATTTCTGAAGAAAACTCTGGACACTCTATTCCATCAATTGTTATCTGCATAGGATTACCTGCATGAAGAGTTTGGCAGCAGTTGCTGACAAGTTTAGCAGCTGTTCCACGTCAACTTTTGCAAGGTTAGGATCATAATTCAGATTTTGTCAAAATTTGTTTAATGAGAATAACTAGCAGCCTGATGACGAATATCGGATTCATTTTGGGCGAAAACGTGTGGCACGCACGCTACGGGCGAAGGGGAGAGGAGAAGCAGTCATGCGGAAGCAGAGGCTAACTTGTCAGCAACTGCTCGCAGTCTCTTGCAGGCAATTATAGACAAGAGTTGAAGAAATAACTAGTATAAATGTCTCTCTAGAAGTGTTGCGGACAAAAGCAAAGCAACAAACTTGCAAAGGAACCGATCCTACGAGCTTTTACCTGCCACCCCGGACCATCACCACTGAGCTATTACGCTTCATAACTCCGTTCGGAGAGTCGTTTAGCAGATTTGGAAGGCAGATTTGGAATCAGCGTCTGGAGACGCATCAGGTGGTATACATTTCATTTCAAACGGCCACTTCGACCTACCATCCTTCCCTTGTGAGTACACAGGCCTCTTTCCTTGGAGGCAGCCGGTCTCGCCCAGGGCAGTGTTCACGATAGGTAAGGTTACGTTGTAAAGAGGAACTCAGGCCCACCCACCACCGCAGACGTAGAGAGGATGATGAGGGAAGCGTGATTGATATGACCCCATTTCCCTTGTCCTTCGATTTTCATAAGTGACTTCACATCGAACGGTTGCCTCTTCTTGTTTTCGTGTCAGGCATTTATTCATCTAAGCAACCCCTATCTTGGCCATAACGTCATTCTTTCACGGGTTCGGTGCAAATGTTCTGCAAGTTAAACGCGGAATTTACGCTGAAAAGGGCCGTGATTCCCCTTTATTGCGACTCTCATCGTGCTATCCTCTTCAACGCTAACGCTCTCTCTGCTATGTTGGTGGGCGTACCGCGCCAACTGCGCCAAGAGTGAGCCATGAGATCGCCGAGGTCAAATCTTTCGCTGCCAATTGCGCGTCGGTCCAGCACCCTCAGGAGGTCCGCCTGTCTCCCAACTAGGCAATTTCCCCTTCTTTGACCTTCGTTCTTATCGTGAAATCCTTCAAAGAGCAACATATTTTATGAGACACAACCAAGTGAAAAATTGCTAGTAATATGTATGAGGTGGATTCGATTGAATCAGGCATAGGTTTACCAAACAGAGAGTATTCTATGGCTCCCAGGAGACAATGAAGGCAAAAATAATTGCATCACCCAGTCAAACAGAACATATTGCCTTTTTTATCAGTTATAAATCATCTACAAATTTTCAATATGCAAATGATTGAGAAATATCAAAATTCATTGAGAGTAACAGAGAGCGAATAATGGCAACAACAATTCGAGTTGATTCCGTGAAAAATAGAGCTTGAAAAGTCAGGGTTGCTATTCACATCTCGCGACTTCCCGGTCTCGCATGCCACGTCAAGTAACTTTGTTATGGAATATGTTATTATTACAGTGAGTGTCACTTCCAACAACAAATGGAAAGGTGGTTATTACCACCATCACCCGCCATGCTATATCAGCTAATCTACAGAGATGTAGCCCAAAACCTAGGTCACTAATTGGGTGTATTACGCCGATGATTATGGTCATTAGTGCGAAAGCTCCCATCACTTAGAAACGTCATCATCGTTGTGGAGCAGTGATCCAAAATCGTCCTGCAGCACCAGACAAGGAGGCCAGGAAACACTGCTTCATTCTACCTATGAATCGTTTTTGCATCTGCGTGTGATCATATCCTACAAAAGGGTGAACTAACCACAACCCAAAAATATGCTGTTCAAATGGGAGAAGATCGATAGGAGATTGAAAGCTAATTACGAAGTATTCCCATTCAGTAGGTGAAACCTACATTTCCCTTTTCGGCGCGATGTGTTCGGAACATAGTTGATTATGTGAAGCAATGGCTACCGAGTAGAGCTTATTGGATTGGGGCCGGTCACCACGATCTTTTTGCGATTGCCCTATTCTATTTTTGAACGCGCAGCAAATTTTTTGCAACTCCGTCCACTCCGCAGCCTAGCTATGTTGTCTGGGTGGTTGCTGGTTTGATGTGCGCTTGCCTGAGATCACCCATGTTGGGTGAAGGATGTGGTGAAGCCCTCCATGCTCTGAAGACTCTTCTCGTTATTCTCCTAACGGCTCAGTATAAAGAGAACAACAAATTCAAACATGTCCTAGACAGTAGGCGTCTTAGGGCTCAAGTGTTAGGAGTTGAATCGCTTCCATCCAGGAGATGAATGCTTTAGCTAGTTGGTGTTTTTAAGTGCTCCAAATTGGAAGAATTTTCGTTTGGAATATCGAGATTTCCTTATATCAAACAAACAACAAACTTTGACAAACAAATACAACAAAACGAAAGTAAGCTGTTCGTTCCAATGCTTGAGAGAACTATTAGTTCTAGGTTTTCGCTGGGTTTAAACGAACGGCTTCACTAAATGTGCTGCAGTTGTAGTAACGATGAACTCGGTGTCACCATCATGTTGGGATTTTTCGTATGCACTTCTAATTAATGATTCAGAAACGTTATCCAAACAGTCGGCAAAATGGCCGTGAATAGGGAAAAAGTGCAGTGAGTGAGAAATTCGTGCCACAGTTCAGTATTACAGCTGTTCATTTTCTGCAGAATTAATTTTTATTTATTTATTTATTATCTATTTATTTATTTATTTGCACAAAAGGAGCGCCACCAGAGCCAATAGTCGACAGAAAATCAAGGACTGGAACAAAGATCCAATACTCAAAGAATAAAACGAAAGACATAAAACAGGACGACCAGAGAGTAACACAACATTCAACATGAGTTGAAATAATAAGTTTCTAATTCTTTTATATATTAAATTTATTTTATTATATAATATATATTATATGTGAAGTAATATTTTCAATTTATTACGTTCAAGAAATTTACGGCCGACGGCTGAGAGATATCGCAGAGAAAAGTAGTGGGACCATTTATAGCAACCTTGCTGGACGCATGAGTTGAAGTTTCGAGTGTTCTGGAATCCTTCCGAGGAACGTGTTCTGAGATAACAGTCCACGGAGCCTCGGGGAGCTGCGTTTGTTGCAGACCACCTAAGAAGCACAAACTGTTCCTTGTAAGTATCACCTTTGCGAAGTTTTGTTAACCTTAGTCATGATCGAACCACTCAGCAGGGACTCGCAGGTTTTCCGAAATCTGTCCTTCAGGTTTGTCAATTTCGAACAAGAAATAATCGTTCTCGTTGAGAAGGAATGAAAGAATGTGGGGAATGACACATTGAAACCACGCTTTTTTTGTGACTCCTACACAGAATTTCTTGACTGTTAGCCTCCTCCATGTGCATCAAGCAACAGCTCAGTAATGCCTATTCCGGTAACGGCCTTCTCAACAATTTCAAGCACATTTGGTTTATCAAACCCTTTCATATTTTGATTCCAGTTCTTTTGAACTTTTGATCTTTACTCAACGTTCCATATCCAACGACCACCATTGTTACTGTTTGAGTTTTCGTCGTCCCCTTCCACACTAGCGTTGTACAAATTATTTTTCTGAATGCATGATCAAACTAACAGTTTATATTTGTCGTGAGCTGATTCCGTTCCTTTCTGCTCTAATTCGAATCGGAAGAAGAAAATCGTGCGGATTCGCTCGTTGAGAATATTATATTCCTGGCTATGCAAAAGTGGCAAGTAATCAATCTCCTGGGCAAGCCTGCCACTAGCTATGGATAAGGCAAAGAGCGCTTTTTCTAGTCACATGCAGAATGTACTAGTCTGAACTAAACTCATTAAAAACCGATGCACTGAATATTGAGTTGTCATAAAACGGCAGTGACTTCCTATACAACCTAACATTAGGGTGTAGGGCGTTAGAAATGTGAAAGGATTCACTATCGTACAATAAACATCAGCCTCTTTTCCACATTCATCCATATATTTCTGTCAGTGATCCTTGCACGAAACTAAAATGGGGTCTATTCCAGTTAGGGGGGCATCATGGTGCGGTGACTCCCAAAAAGCTACGGTAACTCTGAGCCAGGGGGAGTGTAGCCAGCCTAGGGGGGTGGGGGTGAGGGCAGTCACTTGACATGCGTGAGAAGCTGGAATGTTCGAGTTTACATTAGCTCGCCGAGAAACTGCATCATGATGCCCCCCCTAACTGGAATAGACCCCTAAAATGCAAATGCTTGAGACGAAATAGCTTAGCTATCAGGAGTGCAAAAGCAACTGGAGGAAATTATTTTGTATAGCATAACACCACACTTGAAATTCTAAACATCGCCTTCGTAAATTCTGAACAATGCGAAAATTATCACAGTGAAAGCTGAAGCGTAAAATACTCGTACCGGTGATTTTGTATCGCATTTAGGAAAAAAAGTTGGCAAAAGAACTGCCCTCCCTTTCAAAATACGAGAAGAGCGTGGGATGCAGACCATACACCCCAAGTGACGACGGCCTCCACAAAATGTAAATGTTTTCTGCCTGTTGCAGTTGTATTCCACCCGTTGTCACTATTTACAACTATCATTTATCAAAAAATCAGCTATCACTATGAACCACTACTAAGCGGAGTTACTTAGAGACTGTCTTCACTTGTTGTGTATTTTCGGCACTTTTCTCGTAATTTGTAAAGGAGGGTACACGTTTTTTTTTCATTCAACGATTCTTCGAGCAGAAGGTGGGCGGCAAACAGTGATTGCTGCAAAGATTATCGTCGCACGAATTAGGCCCATTTACAGCAACAAACTGTGTTAGAGCTCAATACCTCTTGAAAAAATTCCTCGAGTGATAACAACTATCAGCATGATGATGGTTTTGAAACAATAATTGATGTTTTCAAGAAATTTAGCAATGACTCAAAAAATGACCCTTTTCCCACAGCAGTTCGAAGCCAATAATGCCACGTTCGTGGAAAAAATAGGCACTGTCACGTCCTAATTATAGGTTGAACTCTGCAACGCATCTAGGAAGTTTTTGTAGATATAGGAATGATAATTGCGATAACAACGATGTAGAACACTACGTTATATATCTAAATGTCTCTGAAGGCGGAAGTAGGGTGATTTCAAGTCGCGGTGCTCAACAAACACATACGGTCTGGAAATCCGCGTAGGTTGCACCCTAAACATAATTGCAAACACATCTGAATCGAAGTGGAACGCATGGCGCACCCCAAAAAGAAAATAGTCACTTAACCTTGGCAATAGCTTTGGGGATGCACCACGCATTCGATTAACGCTTAGAATCGAAGGGACAGGTTAACCGCTTTAGCTCTTCTTGTGCCAGAGGGGGTCGTACAAAAATATTGTTATCTGTGCCTAGGACCAACACAAGGGCTGCCAGTCTTTATAAAAAGGTCACAAAGAATATGGTCATTCCTGGCTCCCTGGGTGGGTTTAAGCGTAAGTTTATTTTTCGGCTACAGTTTTCGGCTACAGTTTTATCTGAATATAAAATTTAATAGTTCCTTGAACAAAGCTATTTTTTATCATGTTTCATGCTTGTCGAAGCTTTATACTTTTTCTAGTATAGTTCTGGTGTTTTACTTTGCAGGTTTTATTTTGCATAATTTTATAGAGCCACTTGGTTGTGCTCGTTTTCGTTCGGTCTCTTATGTTGTTGTGTATGATTGTTTGTTCTTTACTACGCATGCCTTAGCATCGTAATAAACATAACAAACATAATGACCCACAGGGCCAGCTGATATTCAAGTTAATGTTCATACCCTCTAGGGCTGTCTAGTACACTTTATTGTCATCAGAGAAAAGAATGCTCTGTTAGTGCAAGTAGGATTCGATCCATGAATTAATCTGCAACTTCAAGCAGCTTCATTCACCACTGCTTCACCTCCTGCACTTTTGAAAATGGCGAGTTTTTCGCAGAAATAAAAAATCCTCCTAAACGGGGTTATTTGCAGCTGCGCTTGCAAAAGAGCAACATTGACGAGCATTCAGCGTATACGGGGGATGCAATAAAAGTCAGTTTGCCCATTGCGCACATCTCCAAACTTGTTGTCGCACGGAGTGGCGCATCGATGAGATACTTGTTTTATTAATTTAGAATTCGAAATTCTCAATACCATCACCGTCTTTAAAATATGTGGCCATGCTATCGTCGTCAAACTCGAGGAAGCTTACCTTTCTCCCAATCTGTAGCTGCATAATTTCTTAATTGATGGATAGCTTCCTGGACAGCAGCTCTGATCGGGAACATTATGAAGTTTTTGGGTGAACTGGGACGTTCTGCTCAAGTCTTCACTAGGAAGTATTCGGTTTGGATAAAGCAAAAGCGATGAATCCCGTTATGTGGACTTAGAATGTAGCTTTAAATAGCCTTCCGACCATTGTTTATATAACTGCAGGAGAGCCGACCTACATACATATGTATTTATTCACCCAATAACGAAATAGCTGCTCCCTCCGAATAAAATTGTGAAACTAAGTAAAAAAAAACAGAAGTGCCAGCCCGGTGAGACATTAAAAAAGTCTAGCGGTTGCACAGTTATATTTCGCCTCCCCTTTTTATTCAACGAATATATACATGTATTTTTGGATTATGCTTTTGGAGCCACACGCCAAGATCCAGCTGACCTCCCACAAGCCAAGATCCAGTAGACCTCATACAAGAGGACGACATGGTCCGCGATCGAGAAGGCATGGGCGAAAAGTAGCCTGTGTCTAACCTTTATGTGAGACGCGACGAGCACTTCAAGCTTGGCTGTCGAGAAAACAGGCTTTGCCGGCAAGGTGTCTCGAAGAATCCCGGTCGGGTGTCGAAGTATTCTCCCAGAAACTTAAAGACAAACCAGCTTAGTCCGGACAAACAAACCGCTGGTATAGACCACGCATTGCCTCGCACCTCTAATTGTGTTATCTGTCCTTAAACGGGCGGGAGGCGTGACTGCATTCGGTATCGGTGTGGTCTACCCCCCCCCCACCCTATTCTCAGTGCTGCAATACACACCTATGTGGGAGGAGTACACCGGGGAAACTGGGCGACCGTTGTGCACCCAGATTTAAGGAACACCTAGACGGGCTTAACGAGTCAAGGCCTGAGACCACCCTTGGGTCATCGGATGCATTGCCACGGAGGCGCGGAGTTTGAGGTCTCTGTAAGGATCTTGACGGGAGAGCCCCACACTTCTCAGCGCGCAGAACTTCGGAGGCCTTTTGGGATTCAGCGCCAAAATCAAAATTAACGAATGAATGCCTAGCCATATCAGTGAACTCGCCCTTTCGCTGACCTTTGTGGGCTTCGAGCGCCATCGGCTCCATGCTGATGGGGCCAAGGTCATCTGGAGCCACCCACAGCGAGTCAGTCTAGCGGTGGTCTCAGCAAAATCCTACCGTGCGTTCTAAGGTGAGTTGACTGGTGTTTGTGATATATGGCACCCCCCTGGAGGCTACGGGTCTATGGGGACTATGTTCGAAGTTTGGAAGTGATGTCTGCGGTAGGTCGCACTTGCATCTTGGGACTTTTTTCACGAACTCTGAACGAAGGCGGAACCAAGCCGAAAGATCGCCGAATAAATTTGTTGTTTTGAGCCATTGGCTTTCGCGGTTTTTAGATGGCATATTCCACAAAAAACCGCAACGTGGGATGTCGAGATTATCGTAACGTCGAGCTCGTGTGACTGTACATGTCTTATTGTTAGCGAACCAGTTGGGCGCGGCCCACGCCATTGCCGTCGCGCGCGCAACACAGATTGCGGAGCGAAACTTATGATTGGTCGGCTAACGAAAATCTTCAACTTGGGGGGCGCCTGTGATACAACCACGAATATTCCGATTTCTCAGGGCTTAATTTCTTCCAAGCAGGCACAAACGGGCGTTCAACCCTTTTATCTTACGGACGGGGGTCACCCAATTCATTCCCTTGTCCCGGGTCTCACCGGACTGCTTTCTTTCGGGAAACAATTAAATCCTCGTGCGCAACTCGCCACTTAGCTGCGAGGCTTCGGGGTTCCACTAATTTAGCAGGTTTGACCCTGCCTTCCCCTTTGCCTAAACCTCTTTACTCTTTTTGCGCCCCCGAGGTAGACGCTCCTTGACTATATGGGAGCTGCGAATTAGGCCGTAACGTAATGGCTGAGAAATATGGACGATCTGCGCCACTCAGGCGATCCTGCTCCGCCACTGTAAATATTCCACAACCAACCAGCGAGCCACCCACCGATGCGACAGAGCCGCCTGCCAAACTTGGCCTAGCAAGGGGCGCCGCACGGGACCATCCCAATACCAACCTTTTACCCCAGAACCCTCTGGAGACTCCTTCTTGGGAGAAAAACACCGGAATATGTACAATTTCGGCGCAAACCACCGGCCCCAAAAACAATTAGCGCCCGGCATCCCACCACCGACCCGTAGCAGTATAAACCTGCTCTTTTGCTTATTGCTGCACCCTATATCCACTTTTTTCCCGTTCTCCGGGACTTCTTGGAACCAAGTTATGAATTTTCCTGAGTAACTCCGCCCACCTAGGACTTGCCCCGCCCACCAATTATATTCTACCTCTACTACTTCCACCCCCATGCACCTTTTTCCCGGTCTCCCGGGCTTCTAGGAATCGAGTTATGAATTTTCTAACTCCGCCCACTTTGAACATGCTCCGCCCAACAATGGTATTTAAGCTCCACTCCTCCACCCACCTCTACCCACCTTTTTCCCAGCCTCCGGGACTTCATGGAGCCGAGTTATGAAATTTCGTCGCAAACTCCGCCCACTTTGGTCAAGCCCCGCCCACCAATGACAATTGGCCTCCACTCCTCCATCCACCTCTATCCACCTTTTTCCGGCTCATTAAGGCTTCCCCGGCCCGAAATTATGAGGACTTGTAGAAAGTGCTGTACACTTCAGAGCGCGCTCCGCCCATTCTGGGTGGGCCTCCGCCCAGCCATGTATTGCGGAAAACACCCACTTAGAGCATTTGTCCTTACACAAATTGGTTATTCTGCTCTGTAAGCGACATTCTTTCCCAACGGGAGTCATTTAAATATTTTTATTCATAAAGACACTGCCTTTTTTTTTATAACGAGGAACGGCCCGCCCACCGGGAGTGGGGTCTCCTAGTTCGAATGTGATTTACTAGTGCAACCTTTACTCACTTTTCTTGGCTCTCAGTTTCGAGGTACGGTTCGCGGGCAAAAGATGTACCGCTTGCATCTCAGGGGCCGGCCAGGTTTCTTCCACTGCATACCTCACAAGGGGCAAATGGCCGGACGCCTTCACAAAATGCGCGAGCAATGGTTGCGTCATTGAATTGAGTTAACCTACAGAAGTAATGCACCCAGTCTGTCCCTAAGTTAAATTATCATGTATCAACTATCAGCCTCACTATTGATCACTAGTTTTCAGAACTTTCTTGCAGGCCGTCACTTATATTGTGAAGTCTGTAGTGCAGCATTTCCTGGTCGCCTAATAGAACAAGAACGATTCATTACGGGTGAATTGGTCCCACTAGTCCATGTTGCACTGGAGCGCAAAATATAGCTGGAGTGCGAATACAGAAGTACTTCAATCGAGACTAACAGATAAAAAATCCCACGTCGCCATGGCCTTTCAAGATGAGATGCATATTTCTGTATGGAATCTTGGGACGCTGAATTCGAATCTGCCCTCCAAATCTGCTAAACGATTCTCTGAACGAAGTTGCGAAATCGTTTATCGGCGGAGAGTGCGTTCATGAGTCACTGGAGCCGCAACGGGGATGTGCTTCGGTGGCGCAGTTGGTAAGCGGATGGACTTGGGGACTCGAGATGGAGGTTCGAATCCTTGATGAGTACGCTAGTTTTGCCTTTTATCCTTTCGTCTCCTAAACTTTTGCAAAACGGTTCTAGACCTCTTTTTGACTAGTAGCACGCCTTTTCGACCGCGAACACGTGCTGAAAACAGGGTTTTGAGGAGAAATTTCATTTCAACCATCAACGAACATTCTCCCTGGAGCAAGATCAGGTCCAGCCCCTTGACGTCTACTTTTTCCTGCCTTTTAAAGCTATGCTTAAGCGTTTCAACTCGTACGTTATTGCTCATGATGTGAACTTTCGGCTAAGCGCTCGCGACCCAACAAGACTGCTCATTGGTCTATTTCCTATCAAAGGCACCTCTATTTAAAGGCAAGATTCGGGATAAAATAAGGTGTGGAAAAGCGTTCAGTTATGAAGCTAGAGGTGGGAGGTGGTCTGTAAAAGAGAAGGAAAGCAAACGAAACCACCGATTACGCCCCGTACAGAGACCTCCCCTATTTCAGCCACATTCCACCTTGGGATAGAGAAGGTTGGACGAGTTTCACGAACCTAACTCTAGTTGCTCCAGTGCCAATAACATTGGGTCGCAATGGGACCGCTGCCTCAAATGCGCCCGCGCTTTTCAAGCAGCGCCACGTGGCAACCGACAGCGGAGGGTGGGGCTTGCGGACGAAGGTGTGAGTTGCGGGTCGGACGAGCTCCTTGCGCCTTTGTCGCGCACTTTCAAGCCGCAAAAGGGGCGCGACATCAACACTTGTCCGCCTGCCTACTACCCCGGGATGGAACAGGCGAGCGCGCCTAATCGTGGAGCGTGCCTTTAAGAATTTCCTTTCTTACTCATGGCACGCAGCAGGGTACCTTGAGACACACCCGGGCGAATTTGAGACACCTGTACAGTACTGTTTTTCATCTCAAATGGAAGAAGCTTGTGAAAGTGATGACTGCAGTGACACTCTCTTCTGCTGCTTTCTGCTTCGACCATTTTTATAGGATATCACATGTGTTCTTTGAACATTTCTAAATGATTTATACTTTTCAGGTCACTAACGTAAACAAAAGATGCTTCGCTCCTCACTGAATCGAAATTTTCTGTCCAAACCATGTTTTCAGCACGTGTTCGCAATCGAAAAGGCGTGCTACTAGTCAAAAAGAAGGTCTAGAACCGTTTTGCAAAAGTTTAGGAGCCGAAAGGATAAAAGGCAAAACTAGCGCACACGCATCAAGGATTCGAACCTCCATCTCGAGTCCCCAAGTCCATCCGCTTACCAACTGCGCCACCGAAGCACATCCCCGTTGCGGCTCCAGTGACTCATGAACGCACTCTCCGCCGATAAACGATTTCGCAACTTCGTTCAGAGAATCGTTTAGCAGATTTGGAGGGCGGATTCGAATTCAGCGTCCCAAGATCCACACAGAATCTCATCCGAAAGGCCATGGCGACGTGGGATCCTTTCCTTGTAAGCGTGGAGCACTTCATCGTCTATTTCCGTAATCACTTCGACGCAGACTCCCGAAGGCGCGCAGTGTGATCGTCACCGGTTATGCAGTGAGGTGTGCGTTGCGCAGGCCTCGCTGGGAGCGAGACCTTAACCCACTCGCGACCGGGCGGGATTTTCGAAGACTGCCCGTTCGGACCAGCGCCGGCAGAGGCGATTGCGCAATGTCAGCCACCGGTGGCTGACATTGTCCCAGGGGAAATCCATCTTGTTTTTTTTTAGTTTTTTCTATATATCATCTGTAGTTCACGCTGAAACTTTTCCTATAGAGGTTATCAAGGGTCCTGATCACGAATATGGGATCCATTTCAGGCGCTGGTCCAGATTGGCGCCATTTGGCGAATAACGATTATGACATTCATTTTTTCCGATAGCAGAAATTTACGCCACTTGCTACGCCAATTTGCGCTACGGCGCCATTTGGCGCCCCTCTGGCGTAACAACTTTTTTCCGCCACATTACGGTGAAAATCTGAAAGCACTAGTTACTGATGTTCTTCATGGCTCTTTGGAGCAAATTTGGAAGCTCCAACCTAAATGCAAAAATTTTGTCATCATGAGGGATTGAACCTTGGACCATTTCCTCACCTTTTTTGGCGGGGCTGCTCAGCGAAAATGGACCTCGGTTTCGTAGTCTACGCATGAGCTCCCATAACATACAGAAAACCGTTTCGAAAAAGCTTTCCACATCCTGAACGACCCCCTTGTTAGTCCTGATTGGATCCAATAGTGAGAGGGTGCAGGCGAGCAGGAAACAGGTGTTAAATAGCGCCAACGACTAAAACGAATGTCATATTCGTAATCAGGGCCTCAAATAACCCCTATACGCAAGTTTACAGCGAATTGGATGAGATTCAGTTAGGGCGCCATATGGCGCCAAAAATGGATCTTATATTCGTGATTAGGATCCCTCGATAATTCCCGTGGGAGAAGTTTCAGCGGAAAAAAATTTTTCAACTTTTTCGGTGAAATTTTTAAGTCAGGAGATTTTTTCTTCAATAAAATTCTAGTGGATAGAGATTTCCTCTGCCCAGGGGTGGCCTAGATAGATGAGGGTATGAAGATTCTTCACAGCAAAAAAATCTCCCAAAGACCTCCTTTTGTTTTCAAAAATTCCATTTAAAGCCCGTCAGCCACCGGTGGCTGACATGGTCCGAAGTGGACATCTTCGCGTCAGCCACCGGTGGCTGACATTGTCGCGAATGGGTTGAGTGGGCCGCACTTGCTTGCAGTTGAATCGAAAACAGCCATGCTCCACTTTCTACAGCGATGTGCTTCGTACAGGAGACACTCATATTCTCGCCGCGGCTCTCGTCGTGGAATACGCAGAAACAACGACAGGAGGGTACGTTGAAAACAATTCGACAATATGTGACCCTGCTCGTTCCAGCTTAAATTTAGTTACGGTAGAACCTACATATGAAACCATACAGAGTAATCATTTATGTCCGCACACAAAAGGTAAACGATAAGTGCAATTCAGGCGGGAACAAAACATTGCTGACTTAAACTGTCGACCGTGCTGGCGTATTCCATGCATGTGATAATTGTTCGAAGTATGCGTTGGATGCTCCACGATGTTCGTTTATTCCTTGCCCGTTCCAGAACCGTCTTGACTTTTGAGCGCCGGGAGAATGGTTGAAAATAGGATACACCGAGGACCGACATAAATATCGCGATCATAACGTCAAGCCATCTTAATAATTTTTCAGTTATACACCAGAACAGAAACCAGCATTTAAAAAAGAAACCGGAAAAGTGAACTTCGTGGTTGTACAGGCGTAGGTTCTGGAGCAAGAAAATGAATGTATATTAAGCAAAGGCAGGTCGACTACTAACAAAGAGAGCCAAGTATACGGCGAAAACCCTTTGAAGCGCACTGCAAGCTGATTGCATGTGCGGCGACCGACGCAACAGTTTTGCCTACCTTATCAACGGCCCTTGTCACGGTAATCAGGGGTGTCCACCAACGAGAATTCTGGACAAGCTCCGCCTAAGCAATTAGCCTTGCTTGCTCTTCGTAGCGTTATTAGCAGGTTGTTCTCATAGTACTTGTTGAACAACCATTTCCATGATACATTCATTTCAAAGAACAAAAACCTACAACCCGCAGCCACGATATGTGCCTTTAACTTACATAGCGATAGAAGCATCGAGTATACCATAGCACATCTGATTCCATTGTGGATAGTCTACTAGAACATTTGCAAGTGCGAATACAGACGAACACGTGATCGCGCTCACCGCTAGCAC
>MU869204.1:34266-50061 GCA_036418205.1 Ostertagia ostertagi
ATACACCGAGGACCGACATAAATATCGCGATCATAACGTCAAGCCATCTTAATAATTTTTCAGTTATACACCAGAACAGAAACCAGCAATTTAAGAAAGAAACCGGAAAAGTGCAACTTCGTGGTTGTACAGGCGTAGGTTCTGGAGCAAGAAAATGAATGTATATTAAGCAAAGGCAGGTCGACTACTAACAAAGAGAGCCAAGTATACGGCGAAAACCCTTTGAAGCGCACTGCAAGCTGATTGCATGAGCGGCGACCGACGCATCAGTTTTGCCCACCTTATCAACGGCTCAACCCTTGTCACGGTAATCAGGGGTGTCCACCAACGAGAATTCTGGACAAGCTCCGCCTAAGCAATTAGCCTTGCTTGCTCTTCGTAGCGTTATTAGCAGGTTGTTCTCATAGTACTTGTTGAACAACCATTTCCATGATACATTCATTTCAAAGAACAAAAACCTACAACCCGCAGCCACGATATGTGCCTTTAACTTACATAGCGATAGAAGCATCGAGTATACCATAGCACATCTGATTCCATTGTGGATAGTCTACTAGAACATTTGCAAGTGCGAATACAGACGAACACGTGATCGCGCTCACCGCTAGCACTATTGAGAGCTGCATCAAAATCTTAACACAACGTCGGTTACTGATTCATATCACGCTTATGGCATAGAAACGAAAGTAAAACTGCTTCTTCTTGGGTACTTTTTCTATAACCTTATTTTGACCTTTCAAATCACACTTGTTAGCCATAATTCGTTCGTCAACTATAGATTTGCTCATATCAATTTTGAGACGAGCAACCTGAGCTACCGATCCGTCAGAACCTGTGGAAGTTTGCCTTCAATAGTGTCTGCTGACTGTTGGCACGTGAGCGAATCAACCGAGTGTGAAGAGGTGGTGATCGTCGTCCTTCATGACACAACCTTCTCTGTCATGAGCTCTTGATCACGATTGCCTAACGAGAACAAGAGCGGCTCGTGCTCTGGAAAAACCACTGCAAACTGATGAGAGTCACGATTTTAGGAATTCGGGTTCCGATAGAGTTTGCGCGGTGGCGATTTTGGATATTCAGCGATCCGTTAGCCATCGTTTTTACCTATTCCTTAGCTAAATAACTACGAAAGCTGCAACCGTCCTCTGCATCGCAAACACGCCCATCAAGGTTACCTGCGACACAGCATTTTAAGATGCTGCCTCAGCTGTCTTCCCGCAGAATAGGGTCCAGAATTCGTCTCTGACTCATCTGAAGCAGCCAGTTGTGCCCCCAGCAGAGCATTTGCAAGAAGCGATAAAAGGACGAGATCGGGACTCCAATTACCACGAAGAAAAGGTTCTGTTTGTGCTCGACAGCTAGAGCGACCGAGCGGCCTTCAAAGAGTTTAGCGCCAACACTCGAGTCACCGAACTCTGCTATTCCGACACTGATCGTGGTTTCAGAGAAAGAATTATTTTGAAACCGTGGGCAATATCCTTCGATTTACCAACAGGATCGCCATGTTCCCTGCACAGCTAGGAAACGTACTCGTATATGCTCCAAGGCTTCTGCCAGCTCCATGGAGTGGTCCGTCAGCTTTGCTGTCATCGGCATTCAAGCTTTTCCGTGCACCTCAGCGTGCACGTCCTAGAGGCAGCACTTCGAGGAGCGGACGTCATCACTCACTTCGTATAGACACGTGTTTAGCCCCACACACTGACGACGCTTGCCTCACACGGAAATCCAGGATAAGAAAAAGCAACATTTAAAGGGCGGGCCGAGATCTAAGCTCTGGTTCGCACACCCTGGTGCGTGAACCATAGCTTAGATCGCGAACCAGAGCAGAGCCTTATTAGTGCGGCCTACCCACCCTCAACGGTTGGGACTGCTCCAAGCGAATAATGATTTTTTCGTAGAGCTCCACGTACTCGAAGAATCTTTCCGAGTTGTAGTGGGTCCACCCCTCCTTTCAAGTGTCTCATCAGCACATTGACGTTGCTCTTTTGAAGCGATTGCTCTGCTTTGCATGGGCTCTCATGAGCGAGTTATGTATAAATTTATCATAGTGAGAACCGCTCATATAAAATGCTCCTATCGCAGCGAATCGCATTCATTTAACAGCTACAACTCAGTGCACCTTCATCCATTTTTCTAGATCTGTGAACTATTCCAAAATCTTATTCAAGATCCCTGTTCTCTCCGGACACATGGGCCCCACTGGGCAAGGATTCAGTTGACTGGCGTTGTATTGCATTGGTCCTTTTGTGTAGTATTGAAATGCCCTCCATGACCGTCTTACTTGAAAACTGGGCGTTTGTTCTTAAACAGTTGCTTATTGCTTCTGTACCAAGCAGGTTTGTTGTGGTGGAATATACATTAAAGCTGTGACACACAAAATCTCTGCAAAATCGGCAGTATTTCCTCCCGCGGATAGTCAAGCGAGATCACCATTAAACATTTCTGCCAACGTGAGCGCGATGAGCTTCAAAATTGTGCACTAAACATACCTTCATGACTCTGAGATTTTCTGTCAACTGGTACTTTGTGCTCAGAGTGTAGTGGGAATCTTCCGGATGTACGATTCGATTGAAATGTTGTAATTTTACTGCATCTCGGCGAAATAAAGCGACGAAGGCTAGACAGCAGGCGATAAAAAAACCAGCTGCAGATAGCGATAGATTAGCAGTACTGAAGAAACCTCAAAATATACTTTTGTGCTGGAAGCGATTCAAGTTGCCTACTGTTGCGTTTTCAGGGATGGGGTTGCTAATTTAGTTCAAGAGTTGGAGTGTATGTGCCTCCGGAAGATTGGGAGTTTGGATGGTGTCAATACGTGAGAATGAAAGGGCACTCTTGGAACGAAGTATAAAACTCGTTAGGATGAGCGCGATTTTTTCGATAGATTTTTTAGAATTTTGGTTTTTTTTCACGGAATTTCACTGATTTTATTGGAACTCTAGACTTTTCCTGCTTCAAATGTGCTCTCGGCACGTCGTCAAACATATAAAATCTAGCAGAATTTTTTACGGGCAACACTCAGAGAAGCGAGCTACGTGTTGGCCGTTGAGGGAGAGTGGTCCTTGCTTAATATTACCTACCAACTGCTCACAGCTCTACGCGTACTTCGCCTTACATTCCATCAAGACTGAGCCAAAGTATAATTGCTTACACAACTATCTGATAGGCTGGCGAGATTGAAATGTCGCTTCCATTTGTGCCTTTGTTTCTCAGCTTAAACACAATCTCTTAGGATGGGAGACCATTCATTCGAAAGAGCGATTCAGCACGCATATTGCGAAATCTTAGGCGCCACTGAGCGGATGTTCTTCGAGCCAAAACTTTTGCTCGAAGATGACTGATCAGAAATCATCGTCTGAGCGTATATATTCAAGCAAGGAAAAACGGCCAACGAATCCCACTCATTGTGTGCAAAACATTGAGCAGTAACACTTAGTCTCTGATGCACTTTCAGCTATGGTTTCAGCTCTTCCAAGACTGAGGTAAAGGACCTGGCGACGAAGATCGTGGATTTTGACCTCTAGCTCTAGATGACGGAGAAATAAAGAAAGCCAACGAATTGAGTCCTCGACAAACCGCACAAAACTTGCATGGAGATTCAGCTGTGTCAACAGAAAAAATTTAAAAGGCCTTTCAAGATAGAAAATGGGTTTGGCCTATTCTGAGCGACGCGAGCAAGCAGTACTGGTTGCCAATACTGGAACTTCGCTCCATAACTTCAAGAGGAAAAAGGTTCTTGACTTCGTGTTGACCGCATTTTACAAAGAGATGTTTCCCAATAACAACGCGAGAAGACGACCGTGGTTGGCGGCTGATGGACAGCTGAGGGTGACTTCGAAACCAGACATCCACGGAAACAAAGTCATGTTTTTATATGGTGATATAGTATAGCAACGGTGTACCACGGAATGCTGATTGTGGGTTATACAGTTACAGCTGAACTCGGCAAATGAAAAATAATGGCACGATAACGCAAGACCACATGTCGCGAAAATTTGCAACAAGAAATCGAGGAGTTGGGCTGGGACGTTCTACCTCCAGCGCCATATAGCCCAGGTCTGGCGCCGTCCGACTATCACTGACCCAGGTCAGCGCAACACTCCTTAGCAGCAAACCAATTCGATAACCGCGACGACGTCAAAATTTGAGTGCCCAACTTCTTCGAGTCGAACCAGAAAGAGTTCTACGCGGTAGGCATCCATGCTTTGCGTAACAAAAGGTGATGAGCCTGTGACACAGGTGAAGGAGATGGTTCAGGTTGATGTGCTTCATTATTGTTTTTATAATGAAAATAATTGATGATCGAAAACGACATTTCAATCTGGCCAACCTAATATTATATATCTGTAAACATTGGCAGGCGGATGAACCTGCCACTCGAATATTCTGTCGGTGGACCACAAAAGCATCCGTTTTGGGGAGAAATTAACTGTTTCGAACGAACTGCGAAGCTGAGAGAGCACTCTGTATTAGCTAAAATTTAAAACTAGGGTTGCTGAAGTGATCTGATTGCCGCCTTGTTCTTTTTCAGAATTTCGTAAAGTCACACCCCATGGTTAGGAAGTGATATGCTTCAAATAATTTAAATGAAGAAGAACTACGAAAGATGCGATAACAGACGTTGTTGTAAGCTTCGTGCCATAAGCAACGCTACAAGAGACCGAACGCAAGGTCAAAACTCACCTAGCATGGTAGAAGCAGTATAAGTCATTGAAACGATATAAACGAATATGATGATGATTCTATGAATCCACGGTCTGTCAACTCTCTCATAATCTGAGATATACCTTGAGGCGAAAGCTCGCTCAATTATAGCTGAAGGCAGATATAATGCTGCAACATTGAGGTGCCAAAGGCGGAAAAAGCCTGCCATTGCAATTGCAAAGGAGAAGAGTGAAGTCGCTGAAAATGTCCCGAATTCGTTTCATCTAAAAATTCGCTATACATATTTCTCGATCGATAACTACACATTTTGCACTATACAGTGTGGAACAAAATTACTGCTGCAGCGATATTTTGTTGGCATTTGGAGACTACCTTCTAGAATTGAATTCCAAACCGAGTAGTGTTTGTAAAAGGGTCGACATTCCAAAACATGTCAACGATTGGGAAAAAATAAACTCTAGACTTCACACTGTTTCTCAGACTTGTAAAACTCCTTTATATGCAAAACGCGGGTAATTTATATCAAGTTCGTCAACGGATTATAAAAGAGCTTTCATGAGATGGTTCAATTTTGCATATCCGATCATCCGATAGGGCAAACCTCTCTCCAAGGAAGCCCATACATGAAAATATTGTATAATGGCCTAATTCGGAGAACAGTGAGAATTCTACAAGTCCAGAATATAAAGGGCACCAATTATTCGGCACCACCTCATAATGCATGATGAAAGACAAAGAATTTCATCAGTCGTAACGATGAAAGCTCCACATTTATTATGCAGTTTAACTTATAGTTTATGACGAGCTATACCTTCTGGAGTCAAAACACTGAATTCATAGAGAATAAACACAGCACGAGCCAGAACGTTAGGGTAGAAGAGTAGAAATGAAGCCTACAATCAGGTAATAATTAATAATCATAGATCGTAGTTGGCATAATTAGTGCTTATTGTTGGCAATTATTGAAGGTATATTTATTCATCAATTACATTATAATATCCATGTTGCAGCAATTGTCAGAAGCGGCGTATGCAAATGGCGCTGCCTATCAAGCAGCAGAGAGAAGGATGCCGTTTCCGACCTTCCTCATGTCAACAACCCTTTCTAGCAACAGAGGTGTTGACCGATATCAAGTTTTCCTCAAGTCAAAATAGTGACTATACGTTGGAGCGAGTAGCTCTGTGATTCGGCTGAGAGATTGATTGACTGCAAACGTCGTTATCTCCAGATTGTTAGCTTTTGCTCCACATAGACACTTCCAGCAGCAACAGAATTGCAGTGAGCAAATTCTAAAGGTATGCCATATGCCGATTCATTCATGGCACATGAATAGCTCTTCGGATTAAAGTAAACTAAGACCCTACACATACTCTTTTGCTTCGTAACTGTGCGAAAGAAGCGAAGCTGCATGGTAGTCTGATTGTGCTGCCTCTAGTATGTTGAAAAACAGCTCGTGAAGGATTAGGTTGCGTTTCGCGACTCTTCTCCCTTCCGCGGACAAAAAATTACTCAGCTCAGATCGGAGGGTAAATCGCAAACTAGAACACTTGTGCTCGTAGGCCAACAACACTGCGATAGTAATCAGGGCAGGCGTATTTGATGCACTTTTCTCATTCTGCTAAGAGCTGGTCTGAAATTGTTGCCACTCGACGAATAAAGCTTCTTTTCGAAAGAGATGTCTCACTCAGGTGTCAAGGATATGCTAGGGAAATTTTTCGATAATGTACTAGGAAAAACTGTTTGCGAGAACAGTTCAGACCTGTCAGCATAACAGAGGTACTGCTCGGGTTTCAAAGAAGGTGTAACACAAGTGTGCAGTGCCGATGTTCCTCGATTTTCACTTCCTTGAAGCTAACTCGCTCTAGATGATTTCAATGTCATCATCTTGAAGTATGATACTTGCTTTTCAAAATACATCAGAAAGAAATTGGGATATGAACAAAGTTTGAGCCGAGTTTTGGGAGGAAACACTGTGCGCGCCGTCGATTTGAGCTCAAATACTCTACGAGCTTTAAATTGTGCTAGGGGTATACTACTGTGTAGCAATGATGTGGTGTAGTTATCTGTAGCATTTCTTGGCGGCGTTCAAATTGTCAGTTTTCTGCTGTAATTACATTGTCACGATATTCATGGGATACCGTCCCATTTCCATCAATTCATGATGAAGAAGTGCACGCAAGATTTCTGCCAATCGCCAACCTGAACCATTACCCACATTTTTTAAGGAGATTTAAACACTGATGTCTTTTTTACTGCAGCTATGGCTTATTCATAGTAGCGTACCTGTGTAATTCGGACAAGATTCTTGTGAAACAAAGGGGTTCTGTTAAAAACCCGTATTAGTGACGGAATATACACAAGCGAAAAACAGATGGCCAACAATTCAATAGCGAGTAGGAACCAAATAATTGGAGAAGAGAGGTCAAGCGTTCTCGGGATAACCACGGTCACCACAAAGTGCAGCTCTCCAAGAGACACGTCCATTTCCTCATTCACCTTTGAAACCACCGTGCCGTGCGCCTGAAAATCATTGCCCAGTTGACTGGAAGAAGAAACAGGGCCATGATTAGTGCGGTACATGGGATGACGGTGTAAACTTTTCTATTTTTCTATACCTAGCGCAGACAATGAAGAACAGGAATTTTTTGGAAACTAAACAGAATGCCAAGTCAGTTAGCTCCATGATTTTCAAACAGTTCTTGATTGGAAATATATACTCTTTCGAAGAAATAAGCATCGGATCTTCGGAAAATCTATTCGACAGAGTAAAATGACAATAACATCTTCCAAACACTTGCGTGGAACAGGTGGCTTATTACAAATTGACAGCTCAAAGCAACAAGCAAGCTCCAAGCAGGGTTTCAACCGTTCGATCTTAAAGGGTGGAAACATGCACTAGCCCCAACCAAGTACATAGGAAATGTCACTGATTTGAAAACTTACCTTTGAAAGGCGTTGGAAGGGGTCTAACGCCGTCGAAGTGGGCGGATCCACCGAGCCTCGGTACGGCCGCCCACTTCTGTCGTGAAGAGTGCGTGATTGGCTGCGCAGACATTTGCGGTCGTTTCGGGACCACCGGGACTATTTGAGGTCGATCCTTTAAAGCAATCGATGTGGTGATGCCGACTACGCTGGATTTCTACGTTTTTCCTTCTACCTTCTACCTTCAAAACATAAAACGATTTCATTATTGCGCCCCAATTGCAATTGCTGGCAAGTAGCCAGCTATTGCCTTGCCAGCAATTGCAATTGGGGCGCATTTACTGCGGGCATGTTCATACAACTCGTCCAACACAGCGTCTTCCTCCATTGCTAAGTGGCAGAGGGGGAGTCCCTGTCTAAGTCCCTGTTCGACGTTTTTTTACTTTTTCTTTCATTATTGGTCAACTTTTCACCTACAACTTCATTATAGGTGGTTTTTGCCCGCGAATTCGTTCCTGGATTGTTGCTTTAACGAAGCGATGCACCTTCTGAGCGCTCTAATGAAGGATTAGTAAAAGCCCAGACTTGGATCTGATGAATCGTCGTAGCTCTTCGCTACTGTGCTCATTGCGTTACGATCAGGACCTTGACTTTGCAACCCCAACTCTGACAGTGATTGTAATGAACTACAGAAGAAGGCATCAAGGCAGGAGGCAGGCTGTTTAGGAGCACTATCGTGTCAGAAAGTCTTTTTACAGATCTTCAAAAAAGTCTCAGCACCCTTCCTTGCCGCACAAAACCAGTCCGTAAAAAACAGTACTCTGTTCAGATCCTTCTACACAAATTCTCGAAAGTTCAAGTCATCGAGTAAATGCCTTCATGCATTGCATTGCCAACTGCAATTATCTTAAATAAGAAAACCGTCCCTAATTAGGCTGAACGACCGGTGCAAGTGGTTTGAGGGAGCGTGCCCTTCACCATCTTTCGTATGATTCTTCACGTAGCTAGGATTTGAAGAGGTCCGTACCGTACTCATGAGAAAAAATGGCGCAAAGTGAACTCAAAGAAACTAGAGTCTTCGCTAGAGAAAACGCGACGAACAAATGAGCTTATCGAATGCTACGACGCAAGGCATGATGCAAAACCTAAGTGACTCCAATTAGGAATGTTATAACAATAAACGTAAAGGGGTCTGGAATACTAGGTTGGCGGAAGAGTTCTTGCGCTTCACCATGCAAAATCTTTTGGGATCATTTTGAAACATTCACTGTTAAACGCATGTGAGCGGTGGTTAATGCTCTCTCCACAGCATTTCTGTCGTAGCATTTCGCAGCGTTTGAAGCTTGAAAATCGCCTTTCACTGAAGGTATGTTCGACTGCTCCTGCCTTTATAAGCCCACAAAATGCGTCGATTGAAGCGAAGCAGTAGGAGTTCTACGTGTTGTGATGGACCTCCAGACTATCTTTCACAATATGCCAATTATTTGGTTGCCGAGTTCCAGATACTTGAGAAAAAACCACAAATCTGGTCGGCCTGCTCTCTCTTCAATCAACTTCAGCCATACACTCCTCAAAGTTTCCTCCGATTTCCGTTCACCAGGCCGGGAAACCAATCCACTTGCTAACATTATTGTTCACCAATAGCAGTGGACTTCGTTGGCAGCAGCTCTCCGTGAGCGAAACATTTGCAGCCTCATGAGCTTTCAATGTTGCCTCCCAGGTTGCTGTTCTCTAATCGGCGTTGCAATCCTTTGTTCTACGCATCCGAGCCAGTCGTGCTTTCGCGTGCGGTTTATCTGAGGATCCCACTTCTTGACACCACCAACAAAGTTGGCGGATCAAGCGATAGACGGGCGGCAAATCAAAATGTCCTTGCAAAATTTTATGGTCTCAATAGCCTGTGGTCAGATCTCAAAATATCCTTTCGCCATAATTTCACTTCTTTTAGAGGCGATATTGAGGAACGGCCATTGTGGTCTGGTAGCACTGAAAGAGCTCCGCCAATTACCTGCATTGCACTAAGCACTCTCTTCAATCAACTTCAGCCATACACTCTTCAAAGTGCCAATTAGAGAAGGATTGATTAGAGAAAAGTGACCTGGGTGGCAACATTGAAAGGACATGAGGCTGCAAATGTTTCGCTCACGGAGAGCTGCTGCCAACGAAGTCCACTGCTATTGGTGAACAATAATGTTAGCAAGTGGATTGGTTTCCCGGCATGGTGCCCGGAAAATCGGAGAAACTTTACTTTATGTCGGCAACGCTCGCCCACGAATTACGAAGAAGGTTCAGGAAAGGTCTCCAAGCTCGTTATAGAATGATCTGACCCACTTAGTGTGTACAGCAAACCTGGTAGAGACGGGCTACCATACGCTTCTGTTGCCGTCGAAGGTACTGAAATAGGGGCAGTTCGATGATCCGGACCTACTCGGAGTCAACCTCTTTGAGCTTTTCGCCCCAAAGACTCGGGATTTCTGAACGGCCGGCAACCTGAAGTTGCCTGCTGAAGAGCAATGTTCCGACGATTATGGAGATTATTGGAGATATATGTATTTAACAAATGCGGAAGGTCTGCGCTTTCTAACAGTCTGTTTAGCTTTCTTCTACAAATTCTAGTTGAGGAAATATTTGCAAAGCGGATCTGTCAAGGATGATGCAGGATGCACTAAAGAAGAAAAACAATTTTGAAAAAAGCTGCCAAATACGTGAAGACTTTTTCGGCGACCTGATATTTGCATCATCCTAGTGGATGTTTTCCATATATCGGCTCATTGCTCAAGTGAAGTGAGGCTGGGAACAGGAAAAGTTTTTTTACTGCAAATTAACATCAATGCCGAAATCAAATCGAATGATAACGCATGTTCAGCAAAGTTTTCAACCTACCTGAAGTTGCACAATTTATGGTAAACTATCGGTACTAATGCCATCATCAGACCAACCTAAATTAATATGCAACAATAGCAGCCGGTCAGTATTCGCATTACATGATACGTCGGTACATACCCGAAATGAGGAGGAGCGGAAGAGACTCACAGAACAACAAAGAAATTGAAGGAACCTGATCACCTATCACCATTTATCCTGGTCTCGATGCTACTAAATGCTACAAAGTTTGAAAACAATGCTGGGTTTCCTCTTGATAAAACACGAAGATTTTTCCTAGCTTTCATCTTTGTCGTGTAGGAGAAACTAAAGTTTAATGAGCTACAAGGAATGCGAGCAGTCTGACACCAAGAGTAATAGTAAAGTGAAAACATATTGACATAATGCTGACAACGGCTGACGAGGAACGGATTATGGCTGCAAGAAATTGATAATTTATTCTGATTAGTTGCGAATAGGCTGTTTAGTTGATGATTAGAGATGAAAGCGCCCAGCAATAAGAAAGCGGCACTGACTTCTGGTGGAATTACCGTGGGTCAACCAAGGATTCCATCAGGTGTCTGTTGAATGGTATCTACTTGCGTTTGGAGAGAGAAACAACTGGAGACTTGTTAAGTGATCGTTACCGCAACTGGTTACATACGGAATTCAAATACCACAGCGATTCTGAATGTAATTGTAGTGCCTGACGCACTTAACGGGATTGATGAAGCCGATCTTTCTGTTCTTCCAGAATGAAGTGTGAATTGTCACTTCTTGAAACTTTCTCTTCCACAAACGAAGTGATCGGCATTAGTCCTCAATCTGCAAGGAGAACAAATGGAGGGACAAGTGGTGCTGGTGAACACGGATACCAAAGCTCGAATCTTCCACCGTTCGAGTCAAGCAAACCCCTATAACTCCTTGGCTTCAGTTGATACCCATTTTGTGCGTGAAGAAAAAAGCAATTGTAATTGGCTTTTCCGTAAGCCATTGCCTTTTCTTTCCTCTCATGGTTATTCCATGTGACGAAATTTGGCTGCCTTGAAAAATGCAATTTGCAAATTCTACTGATGAATTTGAATCACTATTCACCCTTTCCTGCCTCAATCCTACAGATCGAATAGAATTTCGATTGAAATCCTCCCTAAACTACGGATTTGGCTGAAGGGATGTCTCTAGGGCAGGGCCAGTCGTGCGCTACGCGAATTTCGAAATTTCACGACCTCTTTCTCTTCGAAATACTCCCTTTGGATAACTCCCTGATTTCCGTCTGCGCGTTGTCGCTAGAATAGTGTACATTCAAGCACTAGTTCATGCAAACTATCACGTGATGCATAGGTGAGTAAACGGATGACTTTCCCTACAATGCTAGGTGAATGTAGTTCCCAGTCACTTGATTGATACGAATTCTTGTAGGTGCCAAAATTTCCATTCGCACAGCTATATGCATACCCCGCACTCGGCACTCAAACGCGTTTATGGCTATTATAACGACGCGAACATGTTAGCCGTTAGTGTTTTGGATGTCTGGTAAGGGACTGCCCACTGCACAGCGAGAACACGGATTCAGATAACAGGCACGGACGGATTGCGTGCGTGGGGCTGCCTGCTCTAGGTTCACTACTCTCAATAAGTGACCTGAGTTCGGCTGTTCTGCATTTCATCCTCGTTCAAGTTCCTTTGGGGATGGTGTTTCGAAACTAAGTCTGAGATTAAACAGTGAGAGCCATTCTTTCCTGGTTAGCGACATTTCTGAGAAGTCACGTGACCTTAGTTCATCATTATGGGCGATTTACTTCTTCTTCGGTTCTCCGAAACGCAGAAATGATTTCCCTGATTCAAATTAGTTTCTAGTCCACAGGGAATGAAGCGCCTCGTTAAATTATCATAGCGCAAAGCGCATTATAGCGGTAATCATAGTAATCATGCTCGTAGCCGTCTGTTGCAATCACACGGTGCACTCTAACTCCGCTCACTTGTACTTCTTCAAAACATCCGTCAACAAGCGAGAAGTTGGAGGCACTGAGGAAGGACCCCCTCTCACTTCCCTTCCTCGGCTTTACCACCATGCACCACTCTAGAAATATTGAATACTGACCCTGCCTCTTGTATCAACAATTAGTTCGCAACCTTCCTATTAGGTACCGGATATCTTAATGTCGTTTTTTCACCAAGAGTATTGGACCAGCAATATTTCAGTTCAAAACCCGGGGAGCGAATTAGTTTAATCATAAAATGACTTACTAGGATCCCCTCATCTAACAGTTTGAGTGGAAACCTTGCACGATCCAAGCTCGGAATTTTTTGAGTTAAAAAGGAGAGGCAGGTCGGTTTTGACATCCTCTGATAAATCATCCCTCTTACTTTGCTAAAAAGTAAGGCCTGGACAAAGTAAGTATACAGCTGGTTAGCGTAGGGTCTGCATTGCACGACAGAAAAATTAGAACTTATCAGCCCAAGTGGGCAGTTTTTTACGGAGACTTTTTTGCAACATAGGGTCAAAAACGCACCCTTTTTGAGCGCGCGTGAGAGGCAGGTGAGCACATTTATCAGAATATCTTGCGGAATCAAATTCATAGGAATGTTTGCGCATCATCAATCCATCACAGTGAAAGTATCCTACCATTTCAGCACAAGTCTGGTGCAGCCCCTTCTCAGCTGGCTTAACTAGGGCCATCTTTTTGAAGACGATTGCAGGCATCCTTTCAAAAACTTCACTGTCTTTTAAGAAAACTGAGGAGAACCGGTGAGCATTCCAAACGGTAGTATTCCCTCTAACAAAAGCAATGTTAGTTTGGTTGGCGGATCTGTAGCTCCCAGCCCGACTTTGATGGCATTTGGTACACACATACGAATTTGCGCAATGAACCCAGGAATTTTCAGAAAAAGGTATAAAAATTGGGGGAGAGATAAATTGTAAAGTAACAATAGGGACTAATAAGCAACATGTTAGTAGTATTAGCAAAAGAGAACGTTCTGAGAAATTGATTTTCCATGGTAATCGGCCCCGAAACTTCCTGAACTCAGAAAAACGACATTAAGATATCCGTACCTAATACATCTCATTTGGTTCGCTCGCTGAGAGATGCATTCGCTCTTAGTAGTTTCTTCCAAATTCCAGAACAGGATCTTTCTGATGAATTAGGTGAACATTAATGAAAAGACACTTGAAGGCTCCTCCGCAGAAAAAATCCCCGAAGACATCCTATACAAAGAGAAAGATCGATGCCGGTGAACAAGATGGAGCTATGAATGCTACCAATTGCCAGTGCTTCAGAAGAGTCATGATTGTAACACTGTCGTCCCTCCCCCGCCGTGTGTCTGTGTCCTCTTGCTCGTGCTCTTTCGTGTTTTCTAGCCTCTCTACGCGCAAAGTCTCTCCTTCGTACCCAAGACTTTGAAATTCGCAGGAAGCGGTCACGCTGGCTAAAAGTTGGATAACAGTTCCACACCACGGTGGAAAGAAGCAGACAAGAGGCCAAGGTAACATAAGAAGACACAGTTGCGTGATAAGAGGCGTACAACAAAATGGTATTTGTGAAAACTATCCTTGAAAGTGGTTTCAAACTTTTGAAAATTCAGAAAAATGTGTGCAGTAAAGTGACGGGCTCTCTTCGTAGTGTGTGATCGGAGCCTGTATCAAAATGTTAATTGCGCTGTTCGAAAAAAAGCTGGATTCTCTTATCGCGCAGCGTTACTGCGATGACACAAACTGCGTGCACAACCGTTGGCAAGCACACATAAACTGACAATATCGAAAGCCATCCTTAGCAAAAAGAAGAGGATAAAACACGCTCAGGCTTCGTTGCCGCCTCTTCCCTCTTGCCTGTGAGCCAAGACCAGTACTGCTGCGTCCTTTCGCCTCACAATTCTATTCAGGCAACCGCTCTTCTATTTTTGAAAGCAAAAACTCAGCTAACCTTTCGAGCTCCCTCAACTTTGAAGTCGAAGGGTCGAGAATCGATTCAAAAGCCTTATATGCTTATGGATCACGGAGAATCACTGATGAGATTACTGGAGAACAAGCTACAAATGTTATGATTCTAGGATGAAAATTGAAGGAACATGGGGTGAGTGGTTGTGAGCCTTCGCCTAGGCGTAGACAGCGAGGCAATGACGAAAGAGGTTCTCGCAACAAGCATTTGGTCTTTATGCCAAAAGCGTTAACCATAGGGCACGGCGGTATCTGTCAACAAAGACGTTTCAAGGATGCACAACATCGAAGCTTTCTGACCTGAAAAATAGCAATTATCATATAAAGGGCATCAAGTAAATATTCTACATGTCAATTTCATATTGTTTTTCACATTGCAGGTAACAGTGTTGAGAACAGTGCGAGGAAGGAGCATAGATCCAAAAGCCGACTTTTTTATAAAAAGCCTGCGAAATATTCTCATGTGATATAGTTAAGTACTTCACTTATCATGTACCACCTCATCGCGGCGATACGGTGTGTACCCCTGTGTGTCGGCTAGCGGTGCAAACGGCTACGAGAACGCAACACGATATGTGTTTAGCGGGTATTAGACCCTTTTTTTGCAAGGAACGAGGAAGCAGTCGAGCCGAACAATTCGCTCAAATAACTGTGACTGTGACCCGGTCCTGCACACAACCGAAATGCCCCTCTACGGGGAAGGGCCATCTGATTTCGCAGGAAAAACCAGGACGTCACCGGAATCGGAACCTAAGCGCTGCCACTTTGTACGCTCATATAATTGAGCAATCACTATATCGTCAGAAACTGATTTCCATACACTTTTATAAACGAGCCGGTTGATGAAATACGGTGTTATCGCCTCATCCAGAGACAGGTAGAATGAAAATCATTGTTAAGAGCGACCACAACAATGCTAATCCTTTGGATCTACTCAACAACACCTATCTACGCAACGGAGTCGATGAGTTTCCGGAAAGTCTTCGTTTATGTGTCAACACAGAAAGAGTTCACGCCAGGGAATGAAACAGTTTCGTGTTCGATAACCGTCCAACAACATGATGGTGATGTTAATTTTGGGTTTTGAGGGAACATTAGTTTTGTGCTTGCTACCGTAACTTTTGCCCACCGCAGCATATTCTGACACCCTATTGCATGAGTGGCGTGTCAAAGTATCGAAGCTGATCTCAGGAGATCACTAACCGAATAGGACGTTATCGCTTCACAAGAGACGAAAGGCAGGAACCATCAGGAAGACCGAGCGCAACGAGCTGCTCATCTTCGGTGCTAAGGTGGATACACGCACATCGATGTAGTCGGATTTCTCGTAAATCGACAGTTGCTAGCTCCGTGTTTTCAGGAAATTGTCAGCTCACGTCTTGCTGTATTTAGTCAACCAAAGACAAGAT
>MU869205.1:1693-21860 GCA_036418205.1 Ostertagia ostertagi
ACTTGAAAGTCCTAAAATTGTTTTATAATCAACTCCATGTCAATAAAAACGACGCTAACATAGAAATTCAAAGCTACTCATCGAATAACTAATTTATCATGTGGATTTGAGAGCTATTTTGCCGAATTCTTTGGAATTCGGAAGTTTCCAAACTTTTGACGCGCCATTTCTTATAAAAATTCGTATTTTTCAAATGCGATTCTCGTTTTCAAAAAATCATGTTGCTCCATCGTAATCTACACTTGATTCTGTACATAATATGTGAATTCGGGACAATTTCATTGTCTATTGGCTACGCTAGATCAAAAATAAAAAAGTTTCCAAACTTTTGACCGCTATTGTATTAAAGTAGCGCTCAAAATTCTTCGGTGGACTTTCTCTTCTCTTCTTTCTCGACTGCTACTCCTTTTCTGCTGAATGGAATCAGTTCAAATTTTAAAGTCCGGCTTTTTTTTTCAGTAAACGCATATTCTTATCTAATGGGAGGAAGAAATAAGGATGAAAAAACCATCTGACGAAACTTCCCAGTATGGCCAATTTTCAAATATCAATTTTCAAATTATCGTAAAAACTACCATTCAATAAAACATTCTAACACATTATGAAAAATACTACGCAAATTCAACACTTTGTTTCCAAACTTCTGCAGTCGCTGAAATCCTAACAAGGCTAAGTATGGAACCAGTCAATGAATGCACTGTCTACCGGGACAACTTCCTCCATTTTTCTTAAAATCTGACAAGTTTCTCGTCCCATATTCATGGTTCTTATTTCTGCCAAAGGTTTCCCTATCCCTTCTCATAATGATCCGATGGCGCTCAGAGCACGCGTTCGAGGTTGATCCCGTTAAGAGCATAGTATTTTACGGTAGCGTATACGTACGCCTTCACCGATTGCGGATCCTGTAAAGTCATCCCTCTGTGAAGTGCTCGGCAATGGAACGGCATTACGCACACCTGAACTCGGGATCCTTACTCGGTACAACGTCATCTGGAGCGATAGAAGTAAATTTAAGATGTGTGTCGGCAACGGCTGTTGACATGGGTGCCTTGTTAGGAAACGTTCCGATTTGAATTACTGACAGCCATTCGTGAAAAAAGGCGGAGGTTTTATGATGGTAGACCGTAAATGATGCCGTACCACTACACAGGATTCGAGGAGTAATGAATGCAGACGTATCATATAGATTCTAGTAAGGGATTGCGTATCAAAACCTATGACAACTAAACACTTCTGAGCTCATCTTCTAGCAAAAGAGTGAAATCCGGACCTCTATTGTGAATGAGGATTTCGGGAGCAGGGCGCGCTTTTAACGAAGTTACCAATGCGGACACATATCCTGAGCCCATCGGAATGGGAAGGGGTAGGCAAACATTTGGTAGAAATAAGAACCACGAATATGGACGAATAATTCAGGATATGAAGAGAAATGGAAGTTATCGTGGTAGAAAGTACATTAATTGAACGGTTTGGTTCTTAGGCCTTATAAGATTCTAGCAACTCCAGAAGCAAAAGCTCAGTTAAAAAGAGTTGACTTTGTTAGTATCATTAATCATGCGTTGGATGTTTTGTTGAATTGTATGTTTTTATAATAATTTGAGATCGGGTCGGAACTTGGTCATACTCGGAAATTTTTAGTGAAATGGCCTTTTCATTCTTAATTCTTTTCTCACTCAATACCAATATGCGATTCAGTGAAGAAGCCCTGCCTTCGGAAACATATCAAAATCTGAACTGATTTGATCGGGCAGAAAAGAAGCTACAGTCGGAGAAGTGTTCCACCGAAGAATTTCGAGCACTACGTGTGTGATATAGGAGATCAGAAGGATACATATATGTTGAGTGATCGAGAGTGACAACGACTGATAAAGACTGACAAACGGCGTCCTATGGCAAATGTGGTAATCTCTTGAGGTGTGTGTATTTCTGTATAACCAGTTTTGCTCCGCCCGCTATCCTATTCTAGTCGTAAGTCTATCCTACGCGTGATAACGTCTGGAGCTGAACTGGCATATTTATCTCACAACTGTAAACATCCAGCATTCTTCTTGAATTCAGATAATTTAGCGGTGAATAGGATTGCTGTCAGTCTCAAAATGAAAATGAAATATGCCTATTTACATAAGTGAGGAGCTAAGGCTTATCATTTATCGCATTCACCATTACCCTAATTTCCGGTGTATAAGCCCGCGCCGATTTCACGTAAAACCACCTCCGCTCGTGCAGTGTAACTTTGTACACCTTAGAAACTACCGTAAATTTGCCTATAGAGGTAATTCGATGCCCTGATCACGAAAATGACTTTCATTTTTAGCGGTGGCGCCATCTGGCGCCAGTTGGCGCCACCTTGTCACGACACTTGTTTTCACCAAATTCGGTGTAAACTTCCGTATAGGGGTTATTTGGTGTCCTGATTACGAATATGACATTCATTTCGGCGCTGGCGCTATTTGGCGCCTATTTTCTGCTCGTCTGCGCTCTCCAACCGAGAAATATGCGTAAACAACGTTAACGCCAAAAACGAATGTCATATTCGTAATCAGGGCCCAAATAACCCCTATACAGAAGTTTACACCGATTTTGGTGAAAACAAGGGTCGTGACAAGGTGGCGCCAACTGGCGCCAGATGGCGCCACCGCTAAAAACGAATGTCGTTTTCGTATCAGCATATCGAATTACCCCTATGGGCATGTTACGGTTGACTCTAGATGTACTCAAGTACACTGCACCAGTGGAGGTGTTTTTACATGATACTAGCGCGGGCTTATACACCGGAAAATAGGGTATTTAGAACTCGAAAGGATTAGCGGTTCAATGAGTTTGGGCTTTCTTGATTGCATTAGAAATGAAACTTATCATTTGCTGAAGACTTGATTGAGTTTATGCAATCGACTGCTATTAAGTAAGCTGGTCATACAATGATACAATGTGCACGTACCACTACAAATAGAATTTGCGAGCTGGGTAACGGAATCGACGACTTTTGCGTTCTGACGCGCCTTATCAGCCTTTATCAGTTGTAACCACTTTCTATCACCTACCAATAGACGCTCTAGTACCAATATGAACGACAAAACGAAATTGGCGATGCTCGCTTTCTAGCCCCTCTTATCAGCTATTATCAGTCGTTATCAGTTCCTATCACGTACCACTTGTGTCCCCATCCCACCCCCTATAACATATGTAAGAACCATGGCGCTATCGTTGCTGTGACCCGAGCTACGAATTTCGTGACAAACACACACACAGACATACTTAGCGAATTATATATAGTAGGATAGTAAATGCTCATCAACCATTCGCGATGGAAGCCCAGTGAGCGAGCTCTTTCTTTTCCATTCAAAACCGTTCGACCACTGAATCATCTGAATTGGATCCGAATGCCGAATTTTTTCAACATTTGGATAAGTGATTTTATCACTGATTTGCCATCAATTCACTTCAGTAATATGCTAACAAGTAAGATACACCTCCATTTCGATCCCTAGGATCGGGCATCGCATCCCTACCTACTCTGAAGGTTATCTCGATCGAGTGTCCGTTTGACTTAAATGACACAAGGAAGGAAGAAGCTCAGTGAGTAAGCACATTTTATTCCCTTCCAATATTGATGCAAGGAGCCTATTCAATCGCTAACTTCCTAAACTCATAACCACTGCTAAATGTTTAGTGGAGCTGAAGTGGTTTAGTAGAATGCGATTATCAACGATTATGATTAATGGCTCTGTCGACGTCTAGGTAGAGTTCCAGTTGAAAAAATCTGATGCTCGCCTAAAGCAAGCTTGTATATCGATCAAGAGATCCCCAAAACATAAGAACAAGAAACGAACAAAAAATCAAGGAAGGTATAAGGGTATCAGCGATCATTGCTCACTTCACTGTTATCAGATACATTACACAATCTGCACTTTTTTTCAAGCAAGTTTAGAGTGGCGACGGGAGGAAAATGAAATGAATGCTTGTGCTGATGAGTGGTCTATTATGGGCACGCTAAACTTAGCTCGGCTTAGCTTAGTTAGCTTAGCTGTTAAGCTTAGCTTAACTTGGCTACAGCCGCTCCACAATAATGGAAAGCAAGCATCGTAATGGAGTTCTTTGTTCCATCCAAGAAAGCGACACGCGGGTAAATTTTTAGCTGTGGACCCGTCAGGGGAGTTTTTGTTTCGATTCATTAATCTTATTACTTCCCAGTCAGGATAGGATCTGGTCATTCAAATCCGCTGAGGCTAAACCCTCCCTGATGCTTGGATTATTACAGGAGCATTAAATTATTTGGGTGCAGTGAACAAGAGCCGATCTGCGGCACATGCATATATTTTGAATCCACCGTGTACAGTTGACAATCCAGTTCAACAAGCAATTTGAATCTATTCCAACAAGCCATGCCCACCGCACCGCTTACTTGCACAGGTACATATACCGCCTATTTTTGGGATATAAAGAGGGCGCACCGGACTGCAGTGGAAGTCTTCCTCTCCTGTTCCACCTTCAGTTCTAAATTTTCTCCAACTCTTGTCTCACTCACTCTGGGGTCCGCTCCTCTCATCGGGCGACTGCGTTCGTACTCTAGCTATTCCAGTCAAAAGTTCTACACCGCTACGACGAAACTCACCACCTTTTCGAGAGTACGAGGCAACTTACAATGGAACCCGTACCGTAAGACACTAACAGTGTAAGAACAAAAACAATTCTTGCTCTGTCTTCTTCTCTCTATTGCATATTTAGTTTTTGTTGTAATAAAATAATCAAACGATTTATCAAATACTTCGTACACTACCGCTGACAAAGCCGTAATGGGAGCATAGCAAAAGGTATCTGTTGACTAGAAAGGGAGTTTGTTAAACGCTCACTTTAGCCTCTACACTTATGTGCTAAAGAGCCGCTACCACTTATTTCTGGAAACAGCGCTGTGACAAGGCAGTAAGACCAATGGCAACACGAAAGTGAAGGTAGAGCTGTTCCAAACTCACGCTAGTAATCACTTTTCTATACTCCTGGCTGTTCAAAAAATCGAAACTTGATGCCACATAACCGTTCGGGAACACCTAAAGCGACACTTTGAGCGTATGAACAAACGCCTTGTTAAAGCCGCGAAAGCGGCGTGAGGAAAACTGCTATTTAATGTGAAACAAACAGAAGTAATCCTACTATATATAACTCGCTAAGTATGTCTGTGTGTGTGAGTGTATGTGTGTGTCTGTTTATCACGAAATTCATAGCGCGCTTCGCTGCAATGATGGAAAGCTGTAACTACGTATTTTATGGGGTCAAAAAGTGATAACAACTGATAAGAGCTGATAAGAGGCGCTGAAACGCAAATTTCACGAAATTCATAGCGCGCGTCCCAGCAGCAGTGAGGCGTTGGTTCCAAGAAGTGATGTAGAGGGTGGGACGGGAACATATTTGGTGGGGGACAGAAAGTGATAACGGCTGATAAGGACTGATAACAATGATGCGTATGAACATAGAGGTCACTCGAAACCAGATTCGAGATAACGCTTTTTCATTTCAATAACATTTCTTTGCGTTGTTATCCTTAACCCAAAATACCATTCGGCCGCTCCACTCCCTAGAGTTCCTAAAAATGTACGGTGGATGTTTGGATGAACATGATAATGAGTACTGAGTAATTCCATTTCAAATCATTAGCGGCAAAGGTTGTTCGACCGCCAAATTATTCTGACAACCAGGTCTTGCTCCGCCCGCTATCGCGCGCATCACAGGGTAGGGAGGAACCACGGAATAGCAGCATGACGTACTCCATTAACCACCTCACTATTGAATGTGTTATACCTCCTTATACCCCTTCTCTCCGGCGCATGGCAGCACCATGTTCTCCCTCCCTTTCTCCTCTCCCCTCCCCTTCTGCTTTCCCCCCTCCCCTCTACCGCCGCCGACTCCGGCTGCCCGGCAGCACCATGTAGAATGAGGCTGAGTGTGCTCGTTCGGTGTTTTTGTAGCCATTGTGGGTGTTATCACAATCACCACATCAGGTTAGAATAATACGTCAACATGAATATAGACCTTACTCTTAAAAACGGTCGTTCTCTCTCAGTCTCTCCTCCCCACCTCCCTATACCCTCCTCTCCGGCGCATGACAGCGCCATGTTCTCCCTCCCTTTCTCCTCTCCCCCTTCCCTCCCTCTTTCTCTCTCCCCTCCCTTCCAGCCTCCCCTTTCTTGCCCCTTCCCTCTACCCCCCCCCTCCCCCGCTCATCCGGCTGCCACGGCAGCACCATGTAGAATGAGACTGAGTGTGCTCGATCGGTGTTTATATAGCCGCTGTGGGTGTTATCATGATCATGACATCAACATCACGAAGTGTTGCCCTTCGCACTCCACGCACACACCGACAAACCGACACACCAAACTTCTGGTATCCTTCTATTTTATAAAGCGCTAACTTTGTGTGTCGGTTTGTGTATCTGTATGTGTGTGTGTATGTATGTATGTGTGTCCGTCCGCAAAATGAAGTGAGTGAGAAGGAAGCTCATGGGATAAACAAACCGCTAACAAATCGGGTAGCTTACAGGATTTGAGATATCAATGTTTTGTAGCAGGATAGTTGTGATAACACTCTTAGGGCTATATAAACACCTGCTTAGCACACTTCCGTTCATTCCACATGGTGCTGCAGTGGCAGCTGGAGGGCAGTGGAGAGAGGAAGGGAGGATGAGGAAGGGAAGCGAAAAATCTACCGTCATATCATGATTGTGTCCCTTCTACTGTATGAAACACCATTGTGTTGCATACGCGTCACTTCCAGGAGGTGTTGGTGTCACAGGAGGAAGGGACATAGCGGAGGATAGAAAGCTTGCGCAGGAAAGGAAGGTCCCGGCGGTTGACGGGGGACTAATCTGGTATATAATGAAGTGATTAATGCATGATGATTGTTTAAAGTTTGCCTCCATATCCGTGCGTATTATGCGGAGCGACAGCTAACGTATTTCACGAAAAACATTTCTTACCGATGAACCTAACGCTCAACTGACTTTCTCGCCCAAGCCTTCGTTGTGATGCGCACGGTAGCGTGCGGAGCTAAGCTGGTGAACAAATAGTGAAAATTAATGGTGTACTCCTGCTGCCTAGCTGCTGCTGCAAATTGCATTGCGGCAGCTATTGCAACGGAAATATACGCAAATTCTTCGACCTATAGCGACACCGCTGCAATCAAGCTGTTGCTTTGCTTTGTTCCTCAGTTATCCTGCTTCGATGAAAGGAAATGAATGACCATATTTTTGCAGACACATGTTCGGCACTCGCGCGCAGCTGCTGGGCGAATACTTGCGTTTTACAAAGGCGGAATTTTCTTTGACTCAGTTATCGCTCTACGCATTTCACCGAAGCACCTTACTACTGAATGCGTTAGCTGAACAAACGGACGCGCTGCAGGTGCTCTATATGGTGCGGAGCTAAACTATTATAATATTAGGTTGGTGCAAAACTCTTGAGACACTCGGATGTGTGTTTTAAAATCTTTTACAATTTCATTAACATAATCACCATCATAATCTATGACGTATGTCCAACGAATAGGCAAGTCGGCTATTCCCTTCTCCCAGAAAGAGGGTGACTGTGAATCAAAGAAGTCAGTCACAGAATTTTTGACGCAGATCGTCGGTCAGTTGGTGCGGAATCCATCGAGCAAGAACTATTCTGTAACCGTGCTCGTGAAGGTGTCGAACGACGTTGCTGTGATCGCATTCGAGAAGCTCCGCCAATTCCCTGCTCGTAGCCTCCGGCTTCTCCTTCACCTCGCTGAGAAGTCGGTCGTCTTTGATAACAACTGGTCGCCCGGAGCGGGGGTTGTCGTCGAGCATCGTATCTCCAGACTGAAAACGAGCGAATAAACGACTAACCGTCGCATGGCTGACGAGGTTCTCTCCGAATGCAGTGTTGATATTGGAGGCAGCGGAACGAGCACTGGAACCGCGGCGCCACTCGTAGAAGACGATTGCTCGAAGTTGACTTCTTGACAATTGCGACATGGTTTATACCAGAAGGGCTCGGGGACCTATTTAAATACTGCTAGCGGTAACTCTGAGATTGTTCTAGAATATGGTGAAATCATGACGGTGGCAAAGATTCTTGTAGAGACATGACGATCCATGTAAATTTGTGTCTCAAGACTTTTGCACCAACCTAATACAAAGCGCTGTACTATCTGTGTGTGTCACGAAATTCATAGTACGCGTCGCAGCAGTCGTAGGAGTTGATTTTGGATATGATATAGGGGGTGGGACGGGAACATATTTGGTGGGGGTCACAAAGTGATAACGACTGATAAGAGCTGATAAGAGGCGCTGAAACGCAAATTTCACGAAATTCATAGTGCGCTTCCCAGCAGCAGTGAGGCGTTGGTTCCAAGAAGTGATGTGCAGGGTGGGACGGGAACATGTTTGGTGGGGCGGAAAGTGATAACGACTGATAAAGCAAATAAGAAGCACTAAAACCTAGATTCCACGAGTTTAGTGGTGCGCTTCCCTGATGCCAAGGAGCGCTATCTTTGAATTATGATGTAGGGGGTAGGAAGGTAATATATTTGAGGGGCAGAAAGTGAAGGCAGTAGTGGCTGGTAAGACTGATAAGAACGATATGAGGGCACAGAGGTCAATCGAAAGCAGAATCGAGATTACGCAATTAATTCCATTATCATTTCATTTGCGCTGTCGTCCTCAGCCCAAATTACAGTTCAGCCACACACTCCTCAGAAATTTTAAATGAATGATGGATACTTTTACTACTTATTGTTCCATTCCAACATCATTAGCATCAAACGTTATTCCGCCAAGTCATTCTGAAGTTCGATGCATGGTGGTTGTTCACAGACACCACTTTAGCTCCCTACACCACGCGTATCAAGCGGACAGTCAGCTAACGCATTTTACATAGCGACTTATTTCTTACTAATGGAACTTAACGCTCCACCGACTATACAGTTCCATAGAAGTCTTCGATGTTGTATCGCACGCAGTAGCTAAACTGGTATATCTTAGGTTGGCAAGATTGGAAATGTCGCTTCCGTTTGTGCCTTTGTTTCTCAGCTTAAACACAATCTCTTAGGATGGGAGACCATTCATTCGAGAGAGCGATTCAGCACGCATATTGCGAAATCTTAGGCGCCACTGAGCGGATGTTCTTCGAGCCAAAACTTTTGCTCGAAGATGACTGATCAGAAAACATCGTCTGAGCGTATATATTCAAGCAAGAAAAAACGGCCAACGAATCTCACTCATTGTGTAAACATTGAGCAGCAACACTTAGTATCTGCCGCACTTTTAGCATGACCGTGGTTGCGGCTGATGGGCAGCTGAGGGCTTCTTTGAAAGCGGACATCCACCTAGAAAAAGTGGTGCTATGGTGTGGTGGAACAGTATAAATGGCCTACTATGGGATGAGAATCACGCAACAAGAAATCGAGGAGTTGGGCTGGGACGCTCTGCCTCTGATAGCCCAGGTCTGGCGCCGTCCGACTATCACTGACCCAGGTCAGCGCAACACTCCTTAGCAGCAAACCAATTCGATAACCGCGACGACGTCAAAATTTGAGTGCCCAACTTCTTCGAGTCGAACCAGAAAGAGTTCTACGCGGTAGGCATCCATGCTTTGCGTAACGAAAGGTGATGAACCTGTGACACAGGCGAAGAAGATTTTTCAGATTGATAAGGATAAAGGATAAAGCATTTGCCGTTGATCAATCCCTTTTTGGGATGCGGCACGCATTCTACTTCCATTTGTACATTCGTAGTGGCGTTTGAATGCGATGTGGCCTATACAATGACTTGCGGGGGCCAGCCGATGTACAAGTCAGTGTTTTTATCCTCCCAGACAAGTCTGGTACCAATTAACCGACCCCGGAGGGATGGAAGGCTTGGTTGGCCCGGGCGACTCACGACCCAGGATTTGATCCCCGGACCGCTCGCGTGGTGAGCCACTTGCCACTACACCACTTCCGCCCTTCCAGGGTCAAGCGAGGCGTCGAGGAAAATTTGGAAATACGACCCCCCCCCCCCTCCGCCGGAGGCCGAAGTCCATGAAACAACCCTCTTCAAAAGCCGAACTATGAAAAGGTTGTTGTTTAATTCTCCCCCAAAACTGCTCATAAAAAAGCCCTGCTACCCCACCGTCCACAAAAAATTCGTTTAAGAAGTACAAAAGTGAAAAAGTCAAAGAATGATCATTATTGATGAGTCCTACCAAACGAGCAAACGAGAAACAGAGCAAAAACGACAAACTAGTCACTAAAAATGGCATACTATGACAACATCTCTTCTTTATTTATTTCCTTCACAAGACTTACCAAATTCTAGTACTACACAGATTATGGTTCTCAATTTACACGTCCCCCTTTCGCTCAAAGGAAGCCTTGTAAAAGCCTTCGCCAGCTGTGTGTTGACTGGACTTTGGCGTTGACCGTGGAGCAGCTTATTTACTACCAGATTAGTCCCCCGTCAACCGCCGGGACCTTCCTTTCCTGCGCAAGCTTTCTATCCTCCGCTATGGTCCCTTCCTCCTGTGACACCAACACCTCCTGGAAGTGACGCGTATGCAACACAATGGTGTTTCATACAGTAGAAGGGACACAATCATGATATGACGGTAGATTTTTCGCTTCCCTTCCTCATCCTCCCTTCCTCTCTCCACTGCCCTCCAGCTGCCACTGCAGCACCATGTGGAATGAACGGAAGTGTGCTAAGCAGGTGTTTATATAGCCCTAAGAGTGTTATCACAACTATCCTGCTACAAAACATTGATATCTCAAATCCTGTAAGATTTGAGATATTAATGTTTTGTTGTTTTGTTAGCGGTTTATTTGTTAGCGATTTGTTAGCGGTTTGTTTATCCCATGAGCTCCTTCTCACTCACTTCATTTTGCGGACGGACACACAGACATACATACATACATACATACATACATACATACATACATACATACATACATACATACATACATACATACATACATACATACATACGCACACACATACAGGCATACAAACCGACACACAACGAATTTTCAATCTGAAAGCTGATTTGGGAGTTTTGTGAAGAGCTTTTTCTAATCAGTATTGAAATTACAAAAAGTTATAAGAAATAACAAATTTAGGTCAATTAACGAGGAAAATTCGAGATGAGCACGAGTTTTTACACTTTCCGAAGCAACAACTTGCTTCATTTTCGTCAAATTCGAAAAGTTAATATGGCAGACAAAACTAGCTAAAGCAGCTCTACGTCCAGTATTCAAAAAATGCCACGTTGAGGATTTTTGCAAAATTAACGAGGAAAATTTGTGATGAGTGCGAGTTTTTTTACTTCCTGAAGCCATAACTCCGTTCAAACTCATCCAATCCTAGAACTGCTCCAAAAGTCCAGTATTAAAAAAACGGCTACGTTGAGGATTTTCGCACGAGTACCGCCGAAAGGTACTTTTTCGCTACATTGGCACTATTTCAACGGCTGTATATCCTTTTAAGGGCGATTATGTACTAAAGTAAGAGCAGATTTGGAATCACTGCTTTTCTCTTTCTAAGAAAAGTGATTGATTAGCGTTTCTCAACTTTAAAGGTTACATGTTTATAAATTTAACCCTGAAGAGTCCGTTAACGCAATGTTGAATGGTGTACACCTCCCTGTAAATGCGCACGGACACTTTCAGAATTCTCTCGATTGTTCCTGAATTGAGGTTGTTTGTCCAAGGAGCCGTAGTTGAAGCGCGCGCAACAACTAGACCCTTTCTCGGATGCGCCGTGTACCTCACATCCCTTCAGATTCGGGGTCTTACTTGAAAGATGAAATATCTCTTGGAAAGCGTGCGAAATTCAGATTCTTTAACTTGTGTGGTGATAAAACACTGAAGTAACTAAGAATTACCGGACGCCTCAGAATCACGAAAATTTTGTGTGGGTGAAATATCATTTTCATTGGAAATCCTCTGGCCTGGCATCGACTCATCCTTGATATTTGTCTTCCGACGGTGATGATCCCACTGCATCAAAATGGCTCGATCTCTTCCACCCAGCGGGCCAATACGACCCCCCCCTGCGACGTGTCGAGGATTCCTCAACGCACGCTTGACCCTGGTTTAGGTTGATGTGATTCATTATCCTACTATATATAATTCGCTAAGTATGTCTGTGTGTGTGTGTAGGTCTGTGTGTGTGTTTGTCACGAAATTCATAGCTCGGGTCACAGCAACGATAGCGCCATGGTTCTTACATATGTTATAGGGGGTGGGATGGGGACACAAGTGGTACGTGATAGGAACTGATAACGACTGATAATAGCTGATAAGAGGGGCTAGAAAGCGAGCATCGCCAATTTCGTTTTGTCGTTCATATTGGTACTAGAGCGTCTATACTTACAAGTGTTATGTAGGGTGGTCCCGGGACAATGGTGGTACATGAATGGAAGCGATAGCAACTGATAAGGGCTGATAAGGGGCGTCAGAACGCAAAAGTCGTCGATTCCGTTACCTGGCTCGCGTTGACACCAGAGCAACCATGCTCACAGGTGTTATGTGGGGTGGGACGGGGACATTGTTGGTGGGTGATGAAAGTGGTTACAACTGATAAGGGCTGATAAGGGGCGTCAGAACGCAAAAGTCGTCGATTCCGTTACCAGCTCGCGTTGACACCAGAGCAACCATGCTCACAGGTGTTATGTGGGGTGGGACGGGGACATTGTTGGTGGGTGATGAAAGTGGTTACAACTGATAAGGGCTGATAAGGGGCGTCAGAACGCAAAAGTCGTCGATTCCGTTACGTGGCTTGCGCTGACACTAGAGCGTCCCTACTTACAAATTCTATTTGTAGTGGTACGTGCACATTGTATCATTGTATGACCAGCTTACTTAATAGCAGTCGATTGCATAAACTCAATCAAGTCTTCAGCAAATGATAACTTTCATTTCTATCAAGAAAGCCCAAACTCATTAAACCGCTAATCCTTTCGGGGTTCTAAATAATGGTGAATGTAAATAAATGATAAGCCTTAGCTCCTCACTTATGTAAATAGGCATATTCATTTTAATTTTGAGACTGACAGCAATCCTATTCACCGCTAAATTATCTGAATTCAAGAAGAATGCTGGATGTTTACAGTTGTGAGATAAATATGCCAGTTCAGCTCCAGACGTTATCACGCGTATTCTCGATGGACTTCAGCGAAACTGGGAAAGGTCTAACACATTCAATAGTGAGGTGGTTAATGGAGTACCACATGCTGATATTCCATGGGCCCTCCAGTTTCGCTAAAGCCTGCCGTGTGATGCGCGCGATAGCGGGCGGAGCAAAACTGGTTGTTTTATATAATGAAAACAATTGATGATCGAAAACGACATTTCAATCGTTCCAACTTAAATAAAATGACAGGGATCCTAGTAGTTGTTTACTCTGAGGGCTAATAATTATGCAGTCCAAGTTATTGTATTAGTATCCAACGCTCATTCGGCCACTAGACTTTGTTAGCTCCAGAAAAATTATTTATTTATTTATTTTCAGTGGACGCGCTGTTATTTCCAAATATGCAGAAACTATTTTTCAATATATAATCAGTTAAATATAACAAGTCTTCCACCTTATAATATCTATATTTATTAAGTTCACTATTATCTGTATAGAATACTTTATAGCCATTTGTAGCAATTAAGGTCTTATTAGCATTTTTAAAGCATATAATCAACAACTCTCGTATGTTATTGATAATAAGAGAATGTTCTAAATTGGTAAACATATCAGTGAAATCTGCAGTGAATATTTTGATATCTTTGTGTCTTATTACATTTAACTCACCACTAATATTGATATTATAAGGTGGAAGACTTGTTATATTTAACTGATTATATATTGAAAAATAGTTTCTGCATATTTGGAAATAACATTTATAAACAAAACAAAGGAGTTCCACAAGGAGGTAATTTTAGCCCTTTGTTGGCGGATCTTACGCTAGCCGTTATGGAATATAGTTATGCCAAGAAAATAAAACTCGATAATGACAAATATTTCATACCTTATAGGTATATGGATGATTTACTAATATTACATAATCAGAGTGACAACGAAATTGGAGAGTTAATAAATTTCATCTACAACAATGCACTCGTTTTTAAAAAAACTCATACCAATGATAAAAAAAGTAATTACTTGGACTTAGCTCTTACAGTAGAAAATGGTAAGATCAACACAGCATTATACAATAAAACTGATGACTTCAACTTCAAAGTTATTAAATTCCCTCACAGTACCACTAATATTTCTATAAAAAATAAAGCGGCTGTCATTTATACCGAAACACTCAGAATAGCTAACACTTGCAATCTGTTCAGTACTTTTTGTGACAAAGTTAAGGATATGATATTAATGCTGTTAAGTAATGGTTATGATAAAGGATTTATTATTTCTAACATTGTTAAATGCATATACAAGAATAAGTTCATAAGCTACAAGTATGCTTTGATAGACAATATAAAGGGCACAACTAAACTGGTTAATAGCTTGCTTCAGTAAGTTCCTTTCAGTATTAGAACATTTTTCTCTCCATGTGTACAACCTTTAACTTGCTCCAATTTAACTGCGTATGTACGGTACATTGAGTATCATATCAATTAACTACTCCAAGTCCTATAAATTGTTTCCTATGAGGAGTAATTCTATCAGTATTAGACCTTGACTAAGTTGCTTTATACCACTAGTTTATATTACTCTTATTCTTTTGAATTTCCTTATACTAGTTTGTTTGTCGTCAACCCTACCTCACTGAGGAGCCTCTGGGGTGTGACGACAGAAAATGGTTCGTCTGAGGTTGAGGCGAAACGAACCATTCTATCCTCATCCATTTCTTTAACTACATCTTTGTTTTTCCTATTGGTAGTTTATACTGAGTATATTCGAATAGAAATACTATCAGACGCTAAAAGGGCAGCAGTCGTCCTCAGTTGAGTCACAACAATTAATGACGGGTTAACGACTGACTTAACCACCTTGTAAAGGACAAAAACGAGAGAGGGAAACTTCAAAAGATTCACCGAGTATTTTTTTTGAACTCTGCGTCATACACTAGGTTGATAAGTGGACTCCCTGGTTTTGTGAGCGGTCGGTCCGGATGGACAGAACGACACACACACTATCGCGCGCATCACGCGGCAGGCCTTAGTAAAACTGAAAGACCCATGGAATATCAGCATGAGGTCCTCCATTAGCCACCTCACTATTGAATGTGTTAGACCTTTCCCAGTTTCGCTGAAGTCCATCGAGAATACGCGTGATAACGTTTGGAGCTGAGCTGGCATAATTATCTCACAACTGTAAACATCCATTATCCTTACTATATACACTGCGTTTCATAAATATAGGTCCACCCTAAATTTTTGCTATTCCAAAGTTGCTGTGCATTTTTGGAAAATGCCGCTATTACCAATAGTTTCCCCATAACGAAAAACCTTGATACTTGATTTCTGGAGAAATCTCGATTCAGAATTATTAAAATACAAGCTTTTCAACCTTTTCATAGTTCGGCTTTTGAAGAGGGTTGTTTCATGGACTTCGGCCTCCGGCGGAGGGTGGTGGGGGGGGTCGTATTTCCAAATTTTCCTCGACGCCTCGCTTGACCCTGTCCCACCCCACATGACACCTGCGAGTATGGACGCTCTGGTGTCAACGCAAGCCAGTAACGGAATCGACGACTTTTGCGTTCTGACGCCCCTTATCAGCCCTTATCAGTTGCTATCGCTTCCATTCATGTACCACCAATGTCCCGGGACCACCCCACATAACACTTGTAAGTATAGACGCTCTAGTACCAATATGAACGACAAAACGAAATTGGCGATGCTCGCTTTCTAGCCCCTCTTATCAGCTATTATCAGTCGTTATCAGTTCCTATCACATACCACTTGTGTCCCCATCCCACCCCCTATAACATATGTAAGAACCATGGCGCTATCGTTGCTGTGACCCGAGCTACGAATTTCGTGACAAACACACACACAGACCTACACACACACACACAGACATACTTAGCGAATTATATATAGTAGGATCTTCCTTAGAACGTATTTTCACCGTTTCGCAAATATGACTACACATCACTTGTCGAGAGATTTTACTATAACGAAAAAACGTCACGAATTTTCAATAATGGGATGACCCCCCAATAATCATAAGGAACACAATAATACGTTTTGAAATGCTGGTAGCCAAATTAGCTATTACAGTAGGATCGAAATTCGTCTGGGCGCCGATGATCGACCTTTTCAGCTTTTCGGCTGTTCCATTTTGCTTTACTTTGCTGTGGAACTTTATAACAATTAAGGCCCAATGATTCTCTATTGGAATCTAATTCAGATAACATGGTGGCCACCAGATAACTGCCACATTTTTTCCTGCAATTCCATCTGGCGCGGAGGGACCGGCATGGACAGCCGCGTTATCGTGTGTGAAAATCAAGGATAGAGGGGATCCTTGTTGAAAAAATGGTAAGACTCGCTTCGAAAGAACTTCACGATACCCTGTGGAATCTTTGTGAACGGAAACAAAAGCGAGCTCTAGCTACTCAGTCGTTCAAAGGTGCCTCAAACCATAAGGGATTCACCGCCGAAATTACGTTACATTGAAACCATCTGCGATTTTCACGCGATCATCCTGTACCCTCTTTTTCTGCCATATCCACCTAGAATAAACTTTTCCACGTCGATCTCAGACCACCTGTAGAACGAAACAAGGAGGTAGAGTCCAAGATCGCGAAGGGTCTTAACAGCCACACCATCGCTCATTAAGTTGAGCCCTTTTCCACGGAGAAATGGAGACGTGCGATCTTAGCGCTCAAATAATCTTGGAACGCTCTTCATCAATCCGCTGAAGATGTTATTGCTCTGCTGGCTTACTCACCACACGGTGGTTTTGCTCACGGAAGGCCGCATTTCAGTACGGACTTTGTTCGGACTCCTTGTATAATTCGAGAGAAGACACCCAATTCCTCCTAAATTTTGAAGGAAACGCAGTCTTTATTTACCTAAGCGACTCTTCTCTCCGCACTGACCAGGATTTTGCACATAGTCGCTTATGCAGTATGAGCCGGCCGACATGGGAGGAAATTCTGCTCCTCAGCTATCCCACTTCAGTAAGTGCTCTAGCTTGAGCTTGTTACTGGGAAGAGAGGCGAATAACACGAGGTATGGTAAACTCGATGTCGACTGAGCCCACATATTTCCCCGCTTCCCTGATTCCCTTCACGGATCGTGAGAAATGGAAACTTTTTATGAGTGGCCCGATATTCATGAAACGGTGAAAATTCGTTCTAAAAAGTTAATTGGGTTACTTGAGGGGGAATTTGTCAGAAAAACACTATGAAGGTTTTCCGTGATGAGGAATCTAACGGTGATAGCAGCATTTCCAAAAAATGCACAGCAACTTTGGGGTAGCAAAAATTTAGGGTGGACCTATAATTATGAAACGCAGTGTATAATTCGCTAAGTATGTCTGTCTGTGTGTGTGTCTGTCTGTACGTACGTCCGTCTGTCACGAAATTCATAGCGCGCTTCGCTGCAGGCATGGAACGCTGTATTTTGAGTATGGTGTAGGGGGTGGGACGGCAACATATTTGGTGGGGTTTATAAAAGTGATACCGACTGATAAGATCTGATAAGAGGCGCCAAAACGCCAATTTCATGATATTCATAGCGCGTGTCCCAGCAGTGGTGGGGCGTTGGTTCCAAAGAAGTGATGTACAGCGTGGGACGGGAACATATTTGGTGGGGTTTAGAAAGTGATAACGAATGATAAGATCTGATAAGAGGCGCTGAAACGCAAATTTCACGAAATTCATAGCGCGCGTCCCAGCAGCAGTGGGCGTTGGTTCCAAGAAGTGATGTACAGGGTGAGAAGGGAACATATTTGGTGGGGCACAATCCTACTATATATAATCGGCGAAGCGGTTTTGTGTGTGTCTGTGTGTGTTTGTCTGTCTGACCGGAAATTCATAGCTCGGGCACCAGTGGTCGTCAGGAGTTGGTTTCAAGATATGATATAGGGGCGGGAACATATTTGGTGGGGGTCACAAAGTGATAACGACTGATAAGAGCAGATAAGGGCGCTGAAACACAATTTTCACAAATTCATAGTGCGCTTCGCAGCAGTCGTCAGGAACTGATTTTGGGACATGATATGGGGGTGGACGGTAACATATTTTGTGGGGGTCAAAAAGTGATAACGACAGATGAGGACTGATAATTACGATATGCGTACGAACGTAGAGATTACTCGAAACCAGATTGCAGATAATGCATTTCATTTCAATATCATTTCATTAGCGTTATAATTGTAAATTCAAACACCTTTCAACCGCTACACCTTCTAGAGTTCTTGAGGATGAATGGGATGCTCGAATAAATTTGATAGTGAATACTGGGCATTCCGTCTTTGAGATTACCAAAAATTATTCGACCGCTAAATTTCCTCGATTCTCGATGCATGGTGGTTGTTTACATACATCACTTTAGCTGTGCACTTCACTGCGCTTATCAAACAGTGAGATACAGCCAAGATGGGCAACGGACAGTAATGCATTTAACGAAGCAGCTATAGTTAAGCGGTGAAACCCAAAGCTTCACCGATTGTCAGTTGTCAGAGGCTTCCGTGTCATGCGCGCGGTAGCGGGCGGAGCAAAGTGATAAGGGCTGATAAGGGTTGATAAGAGGCGCTGAAACGCAAATTTCACGAAATTCATAGCGCGCGTCCCAGCAGCAGTGGGGCGTTGGTTCCAAGAAGTGATGTACAGAGTGCGACGGGAACATGTACGGTGAGGTACAGGAGGTGATAAGGGCCGATAATCACGTGGGAACATATGGATCGCTTAAAACCGTGGTTCTAGATAACGCATTTCACTTCAGAATCATCTCATTGCGTTGTTGTCATCAACATAAAATACCGTTCGACCGCTATATTCCCAAAATCCCATTGAATGTATGATGGATGTTTAGCGAGTTTAGGAGCAGAACCTAACGCTTCTCTGGCTGGCCAGCTTTACGGAGTCCTTCCGTGTCATGCACGCGGTAGTGTGCGGAGCTAAACTGGTTCTTCTTGAATTCAGATAATTTAGCGGTGGATTACTGTCAGTCTCAAAATTAGGATGAACTATGCCTACTTACAGTCGATATCTTGAAGTCTGATTGGGCGTGTCACCGGAAATGACGTGGCAGCCACCGCACTTGATAGATGTTGTGTGGATAAAATACTCCGCCAGATATCAGCAAAGCGTGTTGGAAGCAGCTTATCCGCGCAACTTCTATCAAGTGCGGTGGCTGCCACGTCATTTCCGGTGACACGCCCAATCACACTCCAGACTTACATTTCCTCCTCTCCCCTTTCCACTGCTCCACTGCCAGTGTTGCACAGTGTGAATAAACAAGAGAGTGCTAAGTAGGTGTTTATATAGCCACTGTTCTGTTATCACAACGATGCCATTGCAAAACAGTGATAGGGCAAGCCCTGCGAGCTACCCAGATTTGTTAGCGGCCTGTTTACTCCATTGGCCGCCTTATCACTCACTTCATTTTGCGGACGGACAGACAGACGTGCATACACACAAACAAACCGACACACCAAACTTCTGGTTTATATAATGAAGTGAAAGTGAAATGGAACTTATCATTTGCTGAAGACTTGATTGAGTTTATGCAATCGACTGCTATTAAGTAAGCTGGTCATACAATGATACAGTGTGCACGTACCACTACAAATAGAATTTGTAAGTAGGGACGCTCTAGTGTCAGCGCAAGCTACGTAACGGAATCGACGACTTTTGCGTTCTGACGCCCCTTATCAGCCTTTATCAGTTGTAACCACTTTCCATCACCTACCAACAATGTTCCCGTCCCACCCCTTATAACACTTGCAAGTTTGGATGCTCCGGCATTAATGCGAGCCAGGTAACGGAGTCGACGGCTTTCTAAAGGATTTTATCAGCCCTTATCAGTTGCTATCGCTTTCAGTCATGTGCCACCAATGCCCTGGGATCACCCCACATAACAAGTACAGACGCTCTAGTACCAATATAAAGGACAAAATAAAATTGGCGATGCTCGCTTTCTAGCCCCTCTTATCAGCTTATTCAGTCAGTAGTTATCAGTACATATCGCATATACCCCTTGTGTCCCCATCCCACCCCCTATATAA
>MU869205.1:21960-33081 GCA_036418205.1 Ostertagia ostertagi
GCAAAAGTCGTCGATTCCGTTACCCAGCTCGCTTTGACACCAGAGCATCCATGCTTACAAGTGTTATGAGGGGAGGCACGGGAACATTGTTGGTGAGTGATTGGAACTGATTGCAGCTGATACAGGCTGACAAGGCGCCCCAGAACGCAAAAGTCGTCGATTCCGTTACCCAGCTCGCTTTGACACCAGAGCATCCATGCTTACAAGTGTTATGAGGGGAGGCACGGGAACATTTGTTGGTGGGTGATTGGAACTGATTGCAGCTGATACAGGCTGACAAGGCGCCCCAGAACGCAAAAGTCGTCGATTCCGTTACCCAGCTCGCTTTGACACCAGAGCATCCATGCTTACAAGTGTTATGAGGGGTGGGACGGGAACATTGTTGGTGGGTGATTGGAACTGATTGCAGCTGATACAGGCTGACAAGGCGCCCCAGAACGCAAAAGTCGTCGATTCCGTTACCCAGCTCGCTTTGACACCAGAGCATCCATGCTTACAAGTGTTATGAGGGGTGGGACGGGAACATTGTTGGTGGGTGATTGAACTGATTGCAACTGATAAAGGCTGATAAGGCGCGTCAGAACGCAAAAGTCGTCGATTCCGTTACCCAGCTCGCGTTGACACCAGAGCAACCATGCTTACAAGTGTTATGTGGGGTGGGACGGGGACATTGTTGGTGGGTGATTGAAAGTGATTACAACTGATAAGGCTGATAAGGCGCGTCAGAACGCAAAAGTCGTCGATTCCGTTACCCAGCTCGCTTTGACACCAGAGCAACCATGCTTACAAGTGTTATGTGGGGTGGGACGGGACATTGTTGGTGGGTGATTGAAACTGATTGAATTGATAAGGGCTGATAAAGGCGCGTCAGAACGCAAAAGTCGTCGATTCCGTTACCCAGCTCGCTTTGACACCAGAGCATCCATGCTTACAAGTGTTATGAGGGGTGGGACGGGAACATTGTTGGTGGGTGATTGGAACTGATTGCAGCTGATAAAGGCTGATAAGGCGCCCAGAACGCAAAAGTCGTCGATTCCGTTACCCAGCTCGCTTTGACACCAGAGCATCCATGCTTACAAGTGTTATGAGGGTGGGACGGGAACATTGTTGGTGGGTGATTGAAAGTGATTGCAATAGATAAAGCTGATAAGGGCGTCAGAACGCAAAAGTCGTCGATTCCGTTACCCAGCTCGCGTTGACACCAGAGCAACCATACTTACAAGTGTTATGTGGGGTGGGACGGGGACATTGTTGGTGGGTGATTGGAAGTGATTGCAACTGATAAGGGCTGATAAGGCGCGTCAGAACGCAAAAGTCGTCGATTCCGTTACCCAGCTCGCGTTGACACCAGAGCATCCATGCTTACAAGTGTTATGAGGGGTGGGACGGGAACATTGTTGGTGGGTGATTGGAACTGATTGCAGCTGATACAGGCTGATAAGGCGCCCCAGAACGCAAAAGTCGTCGATTCCGTTACCCAGCTCGCGTTGACACCAGAGCATCCATGCTTACAAGTGTTATGTGGGGTGGGACGGGAACATTGTTGGTGGGTGATTGAAAGTGATTACAACTGATAAGGCTGATAAGGCGCGTCAGAACGCAAAAGTCGTCGATTCCGTTACCTGGCTCGCTTTGACACCAGAGCATCCATGCTTACAAGTGTTATGAGGGGTGGGACGGGAACATTGTTGGTGGGTGATTGGAACTGATTGCAGCTGATACAGGCTGATAAGGCGCCCAGAACGCAAAAGTCGTCGATTCCGTTACCCAGCTCGCTTTGACACCAGAGCATCCATGCTTACAAGTGTTATGAGGGGTGGGACGGGAACATTGTTGGTGGGTGATTGAAAGTGATTGCAACTGATAAGGGCTGATAAGGCGCGTCAGAACGCAAAAGTCGTCGATTCCGTTACCCAGCTCGCGTTGACACCAGAGCAACCATGCTTACAAGTGTTATGTGGGGTGGGACGGGAACATTGTTGGTGGGTGATTGAAAGTGATTGCAACTGATAAGGGCTGATAAGGGGCGTCAGAACGCAAAAGTCGTCGATTCCGTTACCCAGCTCGCGTTGACACCAGAGCAACCATGCTTACAAGTGTTATGTGGGGTGGGACGGGAACATTGTTGGTGGGTGATTGGAACTGATTGCAGCTGATACAGGCTGATAAGGCGCCCCAGAACGCAAAAGTCGTCGATTCCGTTACCCAGCTCGCTTTGACACCAGAGCATCCATGCTTACAAGTGTTATGAGGGGTGTGGACGGGAACATTGTTGGTGGGTGATTGAAAGTGATTGCAACTGATAAGGGCTGATAAGGGCGTCAGAACGCAAAAGTCGTCGATTCCGTTACCCAGCTCGCGTTGACACCAGAGCAACCATACTTACAAGTGTTATGTGGGGTGGGACGGGGACATTGTTGGTGGGTGATTGAAAGTGATTACAACTGATAAGGGCTGATAAGGCGCGTCAGAACGCAAAAGTCGTCGATTCCGTTACCCAGCTCGCGTTGACACCAGAGCAACCATACTTACAAGTGTTATGTGGGGTGGGACGGGGACATTGTTGGTGGGTGATTGGAAAGTGATTACAACTGATAAGGCTGATAAGGCGCGTCAGAACGCAAAAGTCGTCGATTCCGTTACCCAGCTCGCGTTGACACCAGAGCATCCATACTTACAAGTGTTATGAGGGGTGGGACGGGAACATTGAACTGAACCAGGTCCCTAGCACGTGAATATGTTCCATTCCTACCCTTTCATCTAAAGAAGCAAAGAAAGTTGAGCTGCTCAACTATCTGGACTTGGACCAATAGCGAATTTCCATATATTTCCAATTTCCATCATAGCTCGGTTAGATGCTGATTGATTGGTTATATTTCACTTACACACCGATTCTTCAATTGTGGAAATTCTATAAACCGCTAAATCATCCGAGCTCGATATCAATGCTAAATGTTTACGAAGTCATGATAAGTACCATTTTCATTCCGCATGCTACTGCGCGCATTACGCGACAATCTTCAGCAAAATTGGACAGCCTTTGAAATTCATGTGACACATCTTCCAAACATCTTACTGTTAGTTTCTCAGCCACGTGACCTAATATTCAGCAAGTTGTCCAGTTTCACTAAGCCTACCATGTGATGCGCGCGTTGCGTGCGGAGCTAAACTGGTGTAGAAAATAGCGAGAAATGTGATGGCTAAATATATCTCTTTCCCCATGAGTTTTTCGGTGGTTTGGAGCTAGAAAGTAGTTGGATTTAAGCCTTCCAACTAATATGAACAACGTCATGATGGTAGGGATAGAATGAAATGATGAAACCGAAGTAACGGCTCTTGGCACGACGCCACCGCCGTGGCTGAAACCATCATCTGCGCGAGCATGCCTTTGCATACACTTTTATGAAAGCCGAATAGCAACGTGAATAAAGTAGTCAGCCTCACATCGCAAATGTTATCAAAATTCCTGTAGTTTGCCTCAAACTTTGTTGCCTCAACCGAAAATACGTTCTCAAAAACAATAAATGGTCTGTCGTTGCCACTTGCATCTTTTGCCGTCGTCATAGAGAATCCAAGTTGTTTCGCATTCGTAACCAAATTATCTATTCCTGAAAGACACTATTTCGGAATAGGAAACGGAATAGGTGAATCAATTCGAATAGCTTTTACCTCTGCTATAGTACGCAGCTTTGCGGGAACACAGAAAAGGATGCCGTTCCTTAGGATCGGCATATACAAGATTTCCTTTTTTATACTTGCCAGTAATGTGATCTCTTCCGATAAGCTTTATTGGCTTTTCCTCTTCCGCTTGCGTTTCGTTTGCTCCTGCAAACATTCCAAAAACATATATCCGCGATGAGCGAGGGCTTGCAGTGGCAACTGCACATTACATTAATCTTTGGAGTTATCTTGACATTTTCAAAGTCTACTGAAGTTAGTTTTAAAGTTGTAGTGTGCCGCTATTCGACCTTGTGGTGCGCTACCCGCTTCCTCTTTTCTCAGACTTTATTCTACAACATAGCATTTTAATACAAAGTAAATCAGTATGGCCGATCGTGAGATGAGGAAGTGGTGCTGAATATTCACGTCACACGACGGAGCATTTACATTTCCACATTTTTGCGTGCAGCGACTAGGATTCTGGGTAAGCATCAAGACTGACAAGCGTTTTTGTGAACTAGTCTAGGCGCAACTCTAGCAAATTTGAGATCTTTCTCCAAAGCACTGTCCACATTTCTTACGGTACTTCAGAGTGTGGAAACCTTCACAGGTACTTTTGCGGTTATACCTAAGTTCCGCGATAAGGATCAAGTCGAAGGAAGGAGAGCTCGCCAAGTGGAGAGACCGGAGGACCTCCCAAGGGTGCAAGCCGACACCGAACAATTTGCAATGAAAGATATGCCCTGGCACCTAGCATGGCCTTCTCCGAGACCCTCTTGGCGCGCTATTTGTCCTGTGCCTCAGTCTCGCATCGACTCTTGTCTGAATCTATTGCTGATCAGCAGGGAGAGCATTAGCTATGAAGAGGGCAGCACCGATAGTAGTGGCAATAATGCGAAAAAAAAACGTGCAAGAGAGGGATTCAGGCAAATTCTGTTTTTTTTCTTTTGTGCATCACTGACCATCAATTACTTAATTTCCAATGGGCTGCCTTGTCATAGTAAAATATGCCTTCGAGAGCTTCTCGAATGTAAACCCGAAGAGTTAACCAGATCACGTTACTTTGGCACTGTTCACAACGCATTTACCCCACCTACTATCTCTTCTTTGGCATAGGGCTTATTCTCGAATGATATTGCGTCCGTTCATTCGTACTGAATCAGCATTTGATCATTTAACACGTTGACGACAGCGTGACGCGGTAACGCGTCCCACTTTGCACACCTCGTGGGACATTGTGACGCGGTAACGCGTCCCACCCAAGTCATCCCTTTTTCTTGCGCTTGTGCGACTTATTCCTAAGGTCTTTGTACTCATTCTATAGGTCATACATTAGCATACTTAAAAACCACATGGCTCACAGAAAGGCCAAATATTCTTTAGTTTGGCAGAGGTTTTCCAGACCTTACGGATATGTCTGTTCAGTTCATTCCTCGTTTTCTTTTCAATAACGTAAACATGTTGATAAAAAGGAATAACAGAAGCGAATACAAACCTATTCGTATGGGAAGATATGTTTTTACTGAAACAACCACGTCCAAATTAATTTTGGAACCACTAAAGGGAAATAGTGAAAATTTTCCTTTTCATGGCCTTAACACGTCATTTCGGTCGAACTTCCATTACTGTAACTCCTGATAAGTTAGACAGATCGAACATTATTGAAAACACTTCATCGCATCTAAGTATTGCGTATTTACAGCTCAAAATCCATGGATTTGGTGTGCGGCGGCTGCGCTCGCTCTGGTCCCACGGTGCAAAAATCCAAAACGCGCGATGTCGTTGACGTGTTTATTCGCGAACCTCGCTAATTTTAGCCTTCTTGCTCCTCCTCCAGTGTTCTTTAGTCTAGAGCATTCTACGAAATTGGTAATAAATAAGTTGGACGGGCACTCCCGCATATGAGATCCGGATTTCTCCCCCGACAACGGCTGACCAACTTCTTTCAAATTTATAAAAAGTACTACTCGTTTATTTTTTGAAAGAGTTCAGGTAAAAGGCATGACGCCCTTCCAAGACAGGAGCGTCGAAAGTTCGGGAACTGTTCAATACCAGGAGAAGATAATTCTAAATTTCTGCGCACAGCGATTGAGTGATTGATTTAATGATTTGCATCATCAGAGAATAGAACGTAAGAGAATAGTTTAGGAACTGAGCTGATCCTATATGACGACTCCGGCAGAATGGTGGTGGATTCCGTTCCTTCAAGGAGTGCCACTGAAAGCTGCCCACTTTGTGGGAGGCTAGTCCAAAAGCCTTGCAATTGATGGGTCGCTTCAGTGGGATGGTAGAAAAGCTAGAGAGCTGACGAATATTCTGTGCCGTGCAGGAAACGAGGTGGTCCTGCTGCAAGTCGAGGGACATTGGCCGCGGCTTCAAAGCCGTTCTCTGTGGCGGTCCCAGAAACCACCAATGGCGTCGGGATGATTGTCTCTGAACGCTTTCGTGATTCGATAGTAAGCGTGGAGCGCTTCGACGACCGATTAATGAAGATCATTGTCGTCATTGAACAACGAAAATACCACTTCTTCTCTGCGTACGCTCCGCAGACTGGATGCTCCGAGCAAGCCAAAGACAAGTTCTGGAACCTGCTTGATGAGAAGACAGCTGAGGGTACCGTCACAAGAAGCTATAATTGTCGCAGGTGACCTCAATGGGCACGTTGGCGCTACGAAAGACGGTTACAGCTGTCACGGTGGTTTTGGATATCGGGTCACATAATGGTGATGGCGAGCGAATCCTCGCCATTGTGAACATGAAATTCCGAAAACGGCTCACATTTTATCACCTTCTATAGTGGTAACACTATTGGGTTGACCCATAATTTCTGGCCGATTTTGGTTCAAATTCAATTTTCAACATGTCAAATTAACTTCATATCGAAATAAGTTGATATGTTGAAGAACACATCAGGACCTTCAGCCAGGATGTTTCAGAAGCTCAAATGCGCAAAGGGATAATTAAGTAGGAATCAAAATAGATCAACGACCAAACCCAACGATTATGCCTTACGACAATTTTAAGAAGAACCTTGCAAGGAGCGCGGTAGGCAAGATCAGCGCTACGTTTGCCCCAGTCTTTGCTACTGATCGGGCACTGAGCTATTGGCTCAATAGCATCGGCAAAGATAGGAGCTGCAAAGTTCGACCTCATCATGGACCTCCAGTCACTTTGGATGAGGACCCTTGCGCAACGAATAGGAAGTGCATCCGACGCTATTAGCAGGAAACTGTAGCAAACATCTGGACGCAGCCTACGCTCCATGAGTCGACACCTGAACGAAAGGGGCTGTAGCAGAATGGAACTCGATGGAAACAGCAGGCATCGACTGACCATGACCGAGAGGCACGCCTGACCATCTGCAGAAGTTTCATTCTTCGACCATATAGACACGACATTCCTAGTTGGTCACTAGTGCAGATGAGTCATGAGTCCACCACGATAACAAACGCAGCACGCCTTGTGGCTACCTCGCAGCCTGGACTCACCATCTCGACCAAAGCATGAGCTCTCTCATCAGAGGATATTACCCCGGTTCGTTGGATTCGCTGGGTCCTGTTTTGAGAACCATTTCACTTTATGCAGACAAGCATTGCGAAGGTAACCATGGAATAGCTCCCGAAGTTGGCCGCAGCAGTGCGGGAGAACGGTTCGAAACGTCTCAAAATCTCCTTTCTCCGAAGGACCGCCCGAAATCACATTGCAAAGATAACTCGCCACGTTTCGAGGGAAACTGGCTGGACCACGACACCACATCTGTCGTATAGCCTCCATCGTACTATCATCCTCCCCAGCTTCCTGAAGCAGCAGCTTGGAGAGAAAAAGTCAGTAAATGCAACCACCCCAAAAACGACCTCTCCGAGCTTTTCATTCCACAGCTTATTCATTCTGGGAGGAATGCATCCATTCGTTCCCTAGCAAGTGGATGCTTATCAGTGATTATGATGGTGGTTACTTTTTTGATCAATCGTTTTTAAGGAAAGATAAAACTTGAAGAAATCAAAGTGTTGAATTTTGGTCAGAAATTATGGGTCAACCCACTAGAACACAAATTGATTTCGGACATGTAAGGCGTCGCGATCAAGGGCTCATAACTGTGCCCTATACATTGGTTGCCAACCAATTCCGACCACTAATTTGTACGCTAAAGGTCGCCCCGCCGAAAAAACTAACCGAAAGGTGTGGGCCAGCGAGAATCAAGTGGTGGCGACTGAAGGAAAAAGAAGCGGCCGTCGTTTCCCGCATTCGATTACCAGCGGTAACGACTGTCGACGAAACTTGGAAAGGTGCTGCCGAAGCGATAACCCGGGTTGCGCGATCCGAGCATGGCGAAGCCTGGACGGCAAAAAATTGACAAGCAAACATGGCTGTGGACGGAACAGGTCGGTAATTGAAAAAAAGAAAGAAAGAAAAAAGTAATCAAGAAGAGGAAGCGCTACCACGTTTTTCTTCCCGAGAAAACAGCTGAAAATTAATGCAGCTACCAGATAGTGAAGAAAGAGGCAAAGAAATTGGATGGAACAAAGTTGCTACCCTAAATGTGTGATAAGAGTGGTTCGTTTCGCCTCCAACTCAGACGACCACTTTATTCCGTCAATCCCAGGAGGCTCCTCAGTGAGGCTGGGAATGACAGAATTAGTCTAATTGGTAAAGGTTATAAGAAAGAATTAAAAGGAATTTAAAAAGACCAGTACGAACAACACATCTAAAAAGAACAGACACATCTAAAGGATCAACATTGTTAGATAATAGATAAGAACTACCTATTAGTATCCCTAAAACACTCTTATGTTATACTGTAGGGCTGATACTCAGCCACAGAGAAAACCTTCACAGGTTATAACTAACACTAACTGATGTATAAACATCGACCCTGATGAAGCTATAATTAATAAAAGTGAAGCCTGCATTTATTATAAAGGTAATTAGGTTGTTATTTAGAAATGGTAACTAGAAAAGCTACTTAGCGTCAAAATATTACAGCAATCCACTCGTGAACCAACCTTTCAATCCTGTTGAAGTCATCATTCGAAGAATATTTATAACAAATGTACTTATTTCTGTAGATACATTTACCTATACTTTTATACCCATTACCAATGAGTATACTTATCATTTCTCTTATTTGATTATGAAATTACCCAATCTTGTACATGTGTTAGCTATTCTAAGGGCTTCCGTATATATTATACCAGATTGGTCCCCCGGCAACCACCGGGACCTCCTTACCTGCGTAAGCTTTACTCCTTCCAATGTGCTCCCATCCACTGGTGACATGGACACCTCGTGGAGGTGGCACGCATGCACAAAAAAGTGTCTTATATAGTAGAAGGCATTACCGTAATCGTGACATGACCTTAGAATGATATTAATTGGACCTCAGGTCTTTTGGCGGTTAGCTCCCCTCGCCCTTCTCCGGAGATTTATTATTTTTACTTATGTTAGAGTTACTATGTGGGAACCTGTTAACATTAAAAACAAAATCATCCGTTTTGTTATACAATTCTGTGACAATGAAGTTATTATCTATACTAATTTTAAGATCTAGGTAATTACTATGTTTATTGGTGATATGAGTTTTTTTGAGCTCAAGAATATGGTTATAAGCCATTTCAAGTTTTATATCTATATCAATTTCTTCTATATTATGTATAATTAAAAGATCATCCATATATCTATATGGTTCAAAGACGAGGTTGTTATGTTTCTTGAAATTTTTCGCGAAATTATATTCCATACTGACAGTGTTAGATCCGCTAAAAGTGGACTAAAATTACCACCTTGTGGAACACCTTTTATTTGTTTGAAAGTGTTATTTCCAAAAATGCAGAAACTGTTGTTAAGCAAATATCCTACTATATATAATCGGCTAAGCGGTTGTGTGTGTGTGTCTGACCGGAAATTCATAACTTCACTCCCTTTGGACCCAGAGCGCTCAAACTTCTAGGATATATAGGGGGCCGGAGGTGAACACTGATGACGGGTGGCGGGAAGTGATAACTACTGATAGGAGCTGATAACGGACGTCGAAATGTTGATGTCACCAATTTCGTTACGCCGTTCGCGTTGACAGGTGGAGAGTTTGCACTCATGTATGATATGTGGGGTGAGGCGGGGACCAAGAAGTTGAGTGAACGAATGTGGTAGCAACTGATAAGAACTGATAAGGGGCGTCAAAGTGTGGATACCACCAGTTTCGTTGCGGCCCTCGCGGTTACATTGGAACCTTGGCTCTCACATGTGGTTGGATGATCAAAAGTGATAACAAGCGATAACGGTTGATAAGGAAGTTAGGATTTTGAGTACTGCTAGTTGCAGCCTTCGTGGTGACAGTAAATATTAGCTCCTACACGTTGCCTGGAGGTTGGGACCGGGACACCGATTGCGAACAGTATGAACTGATAACAAATGACAAGGAATGATAAGAGCGTTGAATGCAGGTCTCTCCAACTTCGTTGCAATTATCACTGGCAAGCGATCAAGGTGGCGAGGGTTGAATGTAGGTGACAGAAAGTGGTATGAGCGGCAACTGTACTGATAAAAGTAGCGACAGTTGAGCGTGCACTCAGTTGAACTAAACCAGGTCCCTAGCACGTGAATATGTTCCATTCCTACCCTTTCATCTAAAGAAGCAAAGAAAGTTGAGCTGCTCAACTATCTGGACTTGGACCAATAGCGAATTTCCATTATATTTCCAATTTCCATCATAGCTCGGTTAGATGCTGATTGATTGGTTATATTTCACTTGATTAGATTTACAACAACAAATCTGTAAGTTGGGGTAGTACCGAATCAGTCCAAGGAATACCTCCCCAGAACTCGGGACTATGAAAAGATTGATAAGTGGCAGATAATTACGAGTAATGAAAAGGAATGAAGAATAGATTTACAAATTGCCTGGCTCGCGTTGACACCAGAGCAACCATACTTACAAGTGTTATGTGGGGTGGGACGGGGACATTGTTGGTGGGTGCCAGAACTGATAACGATTGATAAGGGCCGATAAGGCGCGCCAGAACGCTGAAGTCGTCGATTCCGTTGCCTGGCTCGCGTTGACACCAGAGCAACCATACTTACAAGTGTTATGTGGGGTGGGACGGGGACATTGTTGGTGGGTACCAGGATTTGATAAAGATTGATAAGGGCCGATAAGGTACGCCAGAACGCTGGAAGTCGTCAATTCCATTACGCAGCGTTGACACTAGAGCGTTCCTATTTACAAATTGTAGTACGTGCACATTGTTTTGATATAACCAGCTTACTTAATAGAATTCGACTGCATAAACCTAAGCAAGTCTTCAGCAAATGATAAGTTTCATTTCTGATGCACTATTAAGAAAACCCAAACTCATTAAACCGCTAATCCTTTCGGGTTCTAAATAATGATGAATGTAAATAAATGATAAGCATAAGGTCCTCACTTATGTAAATATGTAGGAATACATTTTTATTTTGAGTCTG
>MU869205.1:33181-50246 GCA_036418205.1 Ostertagia ostertagi
AAATCATATTTCCAATTTCCGTCATCGGTTGATGCTGTTTGATTGGTTATATTCACTTACACACCGATTCTTCAATTGTGGGAATTCTATAAACCGCTAAATCGCCCGAGCTCGATATCAATGCTAAATGTTTACGAAGTCATGATAAGTACCATTCTCATTCCGCATGCTACTGCGCGCATTACGCGACAATCTTCAGAAACTGGACAACCTTTAAACATCATGTGACACATCTTCCAAACATCTTACTGTTAGTTTCTCAGTCACGTGACCTAATATTCTGCAAGTTGTCCAGTTTCACTAACCCGCATTTGATGCGCGCGGTTGCGTGCAAACTGAACTTGTTCTATTGAATATAATGAATTCTGCACATTATAGTATTTATAGTTTGGTTTTGTATTCTATTCCATCTGCATATAAAACACGTGAACCGTTAGTAGCTATATAAATCTTGTTTGCATTCTTAAGTAAAAAGAAAAGTAACTCACTAATACATTTAACGATAATATTGTGCTGTAAACTAGTAAATATATCTACAAAATCAGCTGTATATATCTTGACCAGTATAGCTCCGCCCGCGACCGCGCGCATTGATAGAACTGACAATCGATGAAGCTTTAGGTTTCACCGCTAAATTATAGCTGCTTCGTTGTGTCCGTTGCATCTGGCTGTATCTCACTGTTTGATAAGCGCAGTGAAGTGCACAGCTAAAGTGATGATGTAAACAACCACTATGCGTCGAGTATCGAGGTAATTTAGCGGTCGAATATCTCAAACCAGTTTTGCTCCGCCCGCTATCGCGCGCATCACACGGCAGGCTTTAGCGAAACTGAGGACCCCATGGAATATCAGCATGAGGTACTCCATTAGCCACCTCACTATTGAATGTGTTAGACCTTTCCCAGTTTCGCTGAAGTCCATCGAGAATACGCGTGATAACGTTTGGAGCTGAACTGGCATAATTATCTCACAACTGTAAACATCCAGCATTCTTCTTGAATTCAGATAATTTAGCGGTGAATAGGATTGCTGTCAGTCTCAAAATGAAAATGAAATATGCCTGTTTACATAAGTGAGGAGCTAAGGCTTATCATTTATTTACATTCACCATTATTTAGAACCCCGAAAGGATTAGCGGTTTAATGAGTCTGGGCTTTCTTGGTATTGCACTGGAAATGGAACTTATCATTTGAGGAAGTCTTGATTAAGTTTATGCAACCGACTGCTATTAAGTAAGCTGGTCATACAATGATAAAATGTACACGTACCACTACAAATAGAATTTGTGAGTGGGGACGCTCTGCGTTCTGACGCCCCTTATCAGCCCTTATCAGTTCAATCACTTCCAATCACCCATCAACAATGTCCCCGTCCCACCCTCTATAACACTTGTAAGTAGGGACGCTCTAGTGTCAACGCGAGCAGGGTATTGGAATCGACGACTTTTGCGTTCTGACGCCCCTTATCAGTTCCAATCCCTTCCAATCACCCATCAGTAATGTCCCCGTCCCACCCTTATAACACTTGTAAGTAGGGACGCTCTAGTGTCAACGCGAGCTGGGTATTGGAATCGACGACTTTTGCGTTCTGACGCCCCTTATCAGCCCTTATCAGTTGTAATCCCTTTCCAATCACCCATCAACAATGTCCCCGTCCCACCCCACATAACACTTGTAAGTATGGACGCTCTGGTGTCAACGCGAGCTGGGTAACGGAATCGACGACTTTTGCGTTCTGACGCCCCTTATCAGCCCTTATCAGTTGCTATCGCTTCCAATTCATGTACCACCAATGTCCCGGGACCACCCCACATAACACTTGTAAGTATAGACGCTCTAGTACCAATATGAACGAAAACGAAATTGGCGATGCTCGCTTTCTAGCCCCTCTTATCAGCTATTATCAGTCGTTATCAGTTCCTATCACATACCACTTGAGCCCCCATCCCACCCCCTATAACATATGTGAAGAACCATGACGCGATCTTTGCTGTGACCCGAGCTATGAATTTCGTGACACAAACACACACACACAGACCTACACACACACAGACATACTTAGCGAATTATATATAGTAGGAACGGAACGCCCAGTATTCATTGTCATATTTATTTATTCGAGCATCCTATTCATCCTTAAGAACCCTAGAAGGTGTAGCGGTCGGCAAGGCGTTTGCTGATTGATTGGTTATATTTCACTTACACACCGATTCTTCAATTGTGGAAATTCTATAAACCGCTAAATCGCCCGAGCTCGATATCAATGCTAAATGTTTACGAAGTCATGATAAGTACCATTCTCATTCCGCATGCTACTGCGCGCATTACGCGACAATCTTCAGCGAAACTGGACAACCTTTAAAAATCATGTGACACATCTCTCGAAACATTTCACTGTTAGTTTCTCAGTCACGTCACCCAACATTCTGCTAGTCATCCAGTTTCACTAACCCGCATTTGATGCGCGCGGTTGCGTGCAAACTGAACTTGTTCTATTGAATATAATGAATTCTGCACATTATAGTATTTATAGTTGGTTTTGTATTCTATTCCATCTGCATATAAAACACGTGAACCGTTAGTAGCTACAGAAATCTTGTTTGCATTCTTAAGTAAAAAGAAAAGTAACTCACTAATACATTTAACGATAATATTGTGCTGTAAACTAGTAAATATATCTACAAAATCAGCTGTATATATCTTGACCAGTATTTAGCTCCGCCCGCTACCGCGCGCATTGATAGAACTGACAATCGATGAAGCTTTAGGTTTCACCGCTAAATTATAGCTGCTTCGTTGTGTCCGTTGCCCATCTTGGCTGTATCTCACTGTTTGATAAGCGCAGTGAAGTGCACAGCTAAAGTGATGATGTAAACAACCACTATGCGTCGAGTATCGAGGTAATTTAGCGGTCGAATATCTCAAACCAGTTTTGCTCCGCCCGCTATCGCGCGCATCACACGGCAGGCTTTAGCGAAACTGGAGGACCCATGGAATATCAGCATGAGGTACTCCATTAACCACCTCACTATTGAATGTGTTAGACCTTTCCCAGTTTCGCTGAAGTCCATCGAGAATACGCGTGATAACGTCTGGAGCTGAACTGGCATATTATCTCACAACTGTAAACATCCAGCATTCTTCTTGAATTCAGATAATTTAGCGGTGAATAGGATTGCTGTCAGTCTCAAAATGAAAATGAAATATGCCTGTTTACATAAGTGAGGAGCTAAGGCTTATCATTGTTCACACTCATTATTTAGAACCCCGAAAGGAATTAGCGGTTCAATGAGTCTGGGCTTTCTTGGTATTGCACTGGAAATGGAACTTATCATTTGAGGAAGACTTGATTAAGTTTATGCAACCGACTGCTATTAAGTAAGCTGGTCATACAATGATAAAATGTACACGTACCACTACAAATAGAATTTGTGAGTGGGGACGCTCTGCGTTCTGACGCCCCTTATCAGCCCTTATCAGTTCCAATCACTTTCTAATCACCCATCAACAATGTCCCCGTCCCACCTCCTTATAACACTTGTAAGTAGGGACGCTCTAGTGTCAACGCGAGCAGGGTATTGGAATCGACGACTTTTGCGTTCTGACGCCCCTTATCAGTTCCAATCCCTTCCAATCACACCCATCAGCAATGTCCCCGTCCCACCCCACATAACACCTTGTGAAGTATGGACGCTCTAGTGTCAACGCGAGCTGGGTAACGGAATCGACGACTTTTGCGTTCTGACGCCCCTTATCAGCCCTTATCAGTTGTAACCACTTTCAATCACCCATCAACAATGTCCCCGTCCCACCCCACATAACACTTGTAAGTATGGACGCTCTAGTGTCAACGCGAGCTGGGTAACGGAATCGACGACTTTTGCGTTCTGACGCCCCTTATCAGCCCTTATCAGTTGCTATCGCTTCCATTCATGTACCACCAATGTCCCGGGACCACCCCACATAACACTTGTAAGTATAGACGCTCTAGTACCAATATGAACGAAAACGAAATTGGCGATGCTCGCTTTCTAGCCCCTCTTATCAGCTATTATCAGTCGTTATCAGTTCCTATCACGTACCACTTGAGTCCCCCATCCCACCCCCTATAACATATGTAAGAACCATGGCGCTATCGTTGCTGTGACCCGAGCTACGAATTTCGTGACAAACACACACACACACAGACCTACACACACACACATACTTAGCGAATTATATATAGTAGGACGGAACGCCCAGTATTCATTATCATATTTATTCGAGCATCCCATTCATCCTCAAGAACTCTAGAAGGTGTAGCGGTCGGAAGGAGTTTACAATTACAACGCTGATGAAATGATATTGAAATGAAAGGCATTATCTACAATCTGCTCTCTATTTTCTATTTCAAGTGCTCTCTACGTTCGTTACGCATATCGTTATCTATCAGTCCTCATCAGTCCGTTTATGCACTGTGCCATCTTGCGCCCTCTGCACCAAGATATGTTTTCCGATCTCCTACCCAAGCTGACTATCCTGTCCCACGACAGCTCCTGACGACTGCTGCGAAGTGCACTATGAATTTCGTGAAATTTGTGTTTCAGCGCCTCTTATCTACTCTTATCAGTCGTTATCACTTTGTGACCCCCACCAAATATGTTCCCGTCCCACCCCCTATATCATGCCCCAAATCAGCTCCTAACGACTGCTGCGAACGTGTGCTATGAATTTCGTGACACACACACACACACACACACACACACACACACACACACACACACACACACACACACAAACAGACAGACATACAGTACTCGCCGTTTGAAATCGAAAATTCACGCGAATAACGCGAATCCTCGTTAATTCGTTATAACTCGGTTCAAAATTGAGCTTTCGAGAATCCGAAGATATCTTTGAATTCAGCTCGTCGGACACTATAAGAATGTGCTTTGATACTTTGGAAAAGCTCCATATAGGATTGCGCCATGCACTCGATTTTCATCTCAAAAAGTAGTTGCTCGCATGTGATGTGTATGTACAAGAATACAATAATATATACAAGACCCGCGTGGCAAATTCTCAGCAAGCTCTACCCAAACACCGACAACAAGGATTTTTATGTAGTTTGGAAGGAAGGGCGTAAATAACTGGTAATTCCGGTCCTCGTTCTGTTTTCAAATTATTATATGAACAAAATTGTTGTATTTATCTATTAGTTGTGAGACTAGCATTTTTCATGAGCCGGTAAGTATTATTCACCTCTACATACTCGAAGTTATGATTGATTTTATTGAAGACAATACCCATTTCTTTCATTATAACTTCTAAGTAAAATTTTTACAGATCACACCATAGTTATTGCTAGCTTTATCCAGGGGACAGAACACATAATGAACTTTATATTTATTAATTACATCGATAGGGATATCATCTCCTATTCCATTCATGTTGTCATAGACTAGAAGTGGTTTAATTTTTTGTGATGGCATGTATGTATTGTTCAATTAATTTAAGGTTCTCATTTTTGCATTTATACTTACTTTTTGTAAAATGTACAGACTTTTTCCAATATTTGTTCATACAACTTTTTGAATTTCTTTTCTTGTAATTCCTTTGTCCATTCTGTATTTGGTACCTTTGGTAAGAATTGTTTCTAAATTTATCGCTTTCAATTATGTTAGGATCTCCTGTAACTATATGTCCAACATCTTCATTGATATACTTTTTTACGTTTTCTTTATGAAAGATGCAGTCATTATTGAGAATTCTATTTAGCGAAACGCTATCCAGGTTTTTAGGGTCTGGTTATAATTATAGATCTTGCTAGAAAATGTTCTATCATATTTAAAAACAATCCCTGTTGGTAAAATTCTGCATTTGAATTTATACTTCTTTGCAGGCATTGTCTTATAGACTTCGAGTTCAAAATACTGTTGAAAGGTATTCGGTCAATTATTCTGCGACTATATTTACCAATTATGCTGTGAAATAATTTGTCTTCGGAAATATTTTCCTTGAAAGTATAGTTCTGTTTGAAATATGCTAATATACAGAAAACTAAAGACTTTTTTCATTACTTACATTTTTTCCAGAATTCACTATTGTAAGATAACTTGATAACTTTATTTCTTTGATTTCTACCTTTACTCAAACTTTTTAAAATTCTGTAATATTCTAGGTGGTTTGAGATTTTCTTGTTTATCAATTTTTTCTAGTGCTTCTAAATGCTGTTTTCTCTTTATTTTTCTTGTTTTTCTTTAATCCTCTATTAACCCTTTGTTTAGTTATTGTGAGCGCAAAGTATGGGGGATTATTTTTATACATTACACTAGCAACATTATCCGTTATATTACCACATCCTTTAATGTTATCATTTAATCCAAAAAGATAGGGCGTCATTAGTAGTTTCATCAATAGTTCTTTTTCGGCCAAAATGGTCTCATCATTTGACTCGACGGAACAAAAGCCGTTGATTCCGCAATGGAGCTTATTTTGCTGATATTAGCGAGAAACTCGAGTCGCGCGATGGTGAGCGGTACGTTTACCGACTTGCAAAGACCCGCTATCGCCAGACCGAGGATATAGAAAAGTTCTTCGGCATAAATGACGAGAATGGCCACCTCTTGACGGACCGCAAGAAAAACACTGAAGCGATGGCGTGACTACTTCGAAAACATCTCAACAGTCGAATTTACTCATCCCGCCATCCCCTGCGCTCCGCCAGTACACGGTCCCGTTCAGAAGATAACCATGGAGGAGACCATCACGGCCATGAAGAAGATGAAATCAGGCAAAGCAACTGGTCCTGACGACTTAGCGGCGGACTTGTGGAAATCAAAGTGCTGGAATCCTGCAGAATGGTTGACGGAGTTCTTCAACCAGATCGTTGCAGAGAAGAAGGTGCCTGAGAGCTGGCAACAGAGCACGACGATTCCTATCTGGAAGAAGAAGGGCAGTCCTGGAGACTGCACTAGCTACCGTCCAATTCGCCTGCTCTCGCACAGCATGAAAATCTTTGAGCGAATTGTAGATAGTCCGGGACATCGTCGAGCTGACCACCAACCAGTGTGGTTTTGTGGCTAGTTGCAGCACCATCGATGCCATACACGCCGCTCGCCTTCTGCTAGAAAAGCATCGCGAGAAAACAAAGACCGGTGCACCTTGCCTTCCTAGACTTGGAGAAGGCTTTCGACCGCGTTCCGCGTGACGTTATATGGTATGCCTTACGACAGCATGGCGTTCCTGAAGAGCTCATTGAGTGGGTGCGCATCCTTTACTCGAGTCCAAAGAGCCGAGTGCAAACGGCAGCAGGAACATCGATGGATTTTCCCATCTCTGTCGGGGTACACCAAGGCTCTGCGTTATCCCCACTCCTATTTGTTGTCGTCATGGATGCCATTACGAGAGATCTCCAGAAGCCGGCTCCATGGACGCTTCTTTATGCTGATGACGTGATGCTCGCTAGCGAAGATAAAAGCACGCTCGAGCAACAGGTGCAAACCTGGTCCGACCGATTTTGGCTATGTTCGGGCTCAGGTTGAACGTCAAAAGACTGAGTACTTGACCACCGATCGAGTGAGCTAGGCTCTATTAAGATCAATGGTACTGAACTCACTCGTACAACATCATTCAAGTATCTTGGATCAGCAATCGCGTCTGACGGCAGCCTGGTCTTCGAAACGAATTCTCGCGTGAATGCAGCCTGGTCGAAATGGCGCTCGATGACTGGCGTTCTCTGCGATAAAAACATACCAGTACGTCTCATATCGAATATCTAAAGGACTACGGTGCTGAGTGCTGGCCTACGACTAAAGAGATCGAAGCCCGTCTCAGTGTGATGGAGACAAAGATGCTGCGTTGGACAGCCGGAGTCACACGAGTAGACCACATTCGAAACGATGTCATCAGAGAGCGATTCGGTGTGGCTCCAATTGTCGACAAGATGCGCGAAGCCCGTCTTCGATGGTACGGTCATGTCCTTCGCGCGAAAGATGACAGTGTCCGTAAGATCGGTCTCAACCTTGACGTGCCCGGAAAGCGGCCTAGGGGGCGCCCGAAGCAGCGATGGCTCGATACGTTGCACGAAGACTTGAAGTCGGTTAATATCCACCCCGATCAAGCATTTAATCGGGAAAAGTGGCGTCGGCATATAAAAAAAAGTGTACTCCGCCCGCAAGCGGGACAGACCTCAAGGAATAAGAATAAGAAGAAGACGACTTTGGCAATATCATTATTTGTTGTGAGGTGAAATGACTGATATGAATGAGTCTTTCAAAGAATGTCTCGCGGAATAAGTGAGGCACATAAACATAAATATCGCGAAAACTGACCTCTTGGTTTCCGTCGCTTTAGATCAATGATACGAAACTGCTCATCATCTGATACAGAAGTCCAGATTTCGACTTTGCTCGAAAAAATTACTGCAAAGAAGATGCTTTTAATTCATTTGACGAATGTTTTTTACGAAGGTTACTACAGTGTTGGTGATAAAACTGTGATTTCTCATAGCCCATTGTCCAGAAACACCCATCGTTTCCCGAGAAGAAACATGGTCTAGCGGCCTAGGAAGGAGCTTGGAATGACCAATAAAATTACTTTGCCAGGTTACTACAAGCCTTTGGCGTAAATAACTACCATGTCTCGGATGCTGTAATGGTTTAGCGATTATACCCTTTCCTATGCCGGCGACATCAGAATTTAAACGCCATTGAAAATCGTATTTCCACAAGCAACGAGCATTCTGAGGAACGCGGGCAACTTGGCGGTCGCAAGGATACTGTCGTCGACATCGCTTATAGAATAAAGTTCTACTTATCGCTCTAGTTTACAAACTTAGTGACTTCTACGTTTTCGAGCTAACCCTTTTCTTGATCGTTATTAGCTGTTATCTTACTTTGTCACCCATCGCATGTGTTGTTTCCGTCCCATTTCCTGCACACTATCTAAAACACAACACCTTAGTGCTGCTGCGCCACGTATTATAAATTTCGTGACATTTGCATTCTAGCGCTCCTTATCAGCCCAATCAGCGGTGATCACTTTTTGTTCCCCACCAAATATGTTCCCGTCCCACCCCTATATCATATCTTGAAACCAACTCCTGACGACCACTGGTGCCCGAGCTATGAATTTCGCGACACTTGCGTTCTAGCGCCTTTTATCAGCCCTTATCAGTTGTTATCACTTTCTGGTCCCCACCAAATATGTTCCCGTCCCACCCCTATATCATATCTGCAAAACAACGCCTCAGTGCTGCTGGGCCTTGCGCTGTCAATTTCGTGACATTTTCCTTCCAACGCTTCTTATCAGCCTCTATCAGCTGTTATCACTTTCTGTTCCCCGCCAATATGTTCCCATTCCACCCCTTGTATCATACCTTAGAATCAACTTCTGGCGACAGTTGCTGGGTGCGCTGTAAATTTAAATTTGAACACACACCTACAGACACATTAGCCGATTATTTTGTACCAGTTGGCGCTGCGAGCGATGCGCGCTCAACACAGATCTGCTCAGAAAATTCACAAATTTGGTCTGATACACTACGAATCTGACTTCTCAGCTAAATTCTATCCGCTCCATCATCGACGGCTTTCAACCTCTTTTTCTTCGTCAACCATTATCCGCTTTTCTCCGGTCTCCGGACTGCTTCTGGACCGGTTTAAATCCTGTCGCAAATTCCGCCTCTTTTGGTGCAGCACCACCTGTCGTTTTTCATCCCTGTCTCCCTTTTTCGTCCTCCTGGTGCGTGCCCCGCCCACCAGTGGCAATTGACTTCCCCTTCGTAGTCGACTCGACCCACTTTTCTCGGTCTCCAGGACTTCTTGGAACCGAGTTACAATGTTTTGTGGATAACTCCGACGACATTGGTGCTCAACCCACCTTAAGGTGTTGACCTCCTTCCTGCAATCAAACACGACATCCTTTTTCCCGATCTCTAGGCCTGCATGAAAACAAGTTAAAAGTTCGGTGGCAAACTCCGCCCATTTTTGTGCGTGCCATGTCCCCACCATTTACATTTAGCCTCCCCTTCTTCTCCGACCTCTATACACCTTTTTATAGCTTCTTGGGACCGAATTGTGGTAACCAGTAGAAAACGCTGTGTACTCCACACACGTTCCACCCGTTGTTGGTGGGCTTTCACTCACGTGATTTATGCTGGGAACACCTTAGGCATTGCTTTCCGACACCAATTTTTTCTACCATGAGGATTACTCCAAACCTAATTATATAGATACAAGAAAAATTTTGTGTCATAGTGACTGCAATCGCGGACTGACGTCGAAGACACCATCGACTAAAGGGGTGTACTACCATGGGTTACAACCACTGCCCATGTAGAGGGCAGAATCTCGATTGGTGTAGAAATTTGGCTGAAAAAGTAGCTCGATCCTCCAAACATAAATAACCTCCGCTTCTCGTAAAAACACTTCAATGTCGCGCAGCGTATGCTAGTGTGGCGCAATACAAAAGTCTGGAAGTTCAAAAGGAATGACGATTAGGATATCAAAAATCGAACTGCAGAAGAGCAGTGGTAGTCGGTCCAAGACAATCTACTTACCGTCAACTTTTTGCAAGAAAAGCAAAGGAAAGTACTCAGGGGTGCGAGTCCCTGATATTGATCCTACACACCCGCCCCTTTGACACATTGACGACATTGAGACGCGGTTACGCGTCTCACCCTTGTCATCCCTTTTTCTAGCGTATGCGGGGATTCTTCCCAATTTGCTTGTCTCTATTCTATGGATTACAACATAACATAACTGTAAACGACATGGGTCACGGTATGATCAAATATGCTCCAGTTTAGCAGAAGTTTTTCAAGCACAGCGAAATTAGCAGACGTTTCATCCTTTGCTTTTTTACTATTCTGATAAATCCCCGACGGCAAAACGAAATTGGCGATGCTCGCTTTCTAGCCCCTCTTATCAGCTATTATCAGTCGTTATCAGTTCCTATCACGTACCACTTGTGTCCCCATCCCACCCCCTATAACATATGTAAGAACCACTGCGCTATCGTTACTGTGACTCGAGCTATGAATTTCCGGTCACACACACACACACACACACACACACACACACACACACACACACACACACACACACACACACACACACACACACACACACACACACACACACACACACACACACACAACGCACAACACACACTAGCCGCTTATATATAGTAGGATACATATTACCAGATTAGGTCCCCCGGCAAGCGCCGGAACCTCCCTACCTTGCGTAAGCTTTCCCTTCTCCCTCCTCTCCTTACTCTCCCCTCGTTCCCCTCTGCTCGCCGGCTACCACAGCATCACCTTGTCGAATGACCGAAAGTGTGCTAAGTGCGTGTTTATATAGCCGTTGGGGATGCTATCACAATCATGCCATTGCAAAACACTAATCCTTCTATTTTATAAAGCGCTAACTTTGTGTGTCGGTTTGTGTATCTGTATGTGTGTGTGTATGTATGTGTGTCCGTCCGCAAAATGAAGTGAGTGAGAAGGAAGCTCATGGGATAAACAAACCGCTAACAAATCGGGTAGCTTACAGGATTTGAGATATCAATGTTTTGTAGCAGGATAGTTGTGATAACACTCTTAGGGCTATATAAACACCTGCTTAGCACACTTCCGTTCATTCCACATGGTGCTGCAGTGGCAGCTGGAGGGCAGTGGAGAGAGGAAGGGAGGATGAGGAAGGGAAGCGAAAAATCTACCGTCATATCATGATTGTGTCCCTTCTACTGTATGAAACACCATTGTGTTGCATACGCGTCACTTCCAGGAGGTGTTGGTGTCACAGGAGGAAGGGACCATAGCGGAGGATAGAAAGCTTGCGCAGGAAAGGAAGGTCCCGGCGGTTGACGGGGGACTAATCTGGTAGCTAAAATCCTGTAGCTACCCGATTTGTTAGCGGTTTGTTTATCCCATGAGCTTCCTTCTCACTCACTTCATTTTGCGGACGGACACACATACATACATACACACATACAGACATACAAACCGACACACAAAGTTAGCGCTTTATAAAATAGAGGATAATTATTATTTACATGACGTAACTCATGTGGTCAAAACCTGGTCGCAAAACCCTGAATCAAACTTCCAGTACAACAATAAAAAACGAAAGAAAATTGAAAGCACACTTCTAACATTGGTATGCGAGACAAGAGAGTTGAGAAACAAAGCATGGGAGAAGGTAAATGGAAGAAAATGAATGAAATGACGGAACGAAGAACCCCTACTTGAAAATTCAAAATTCAACAAAGTATGTACGCTCTGCTGCAACCAAGACCACGCTTCGAAAAACACTTTTGACGATTAGTTGAGAAATCCTGTCGGATCCTTCGCACACCAGAGATCAGCTTCCTACCGAAGACTAATTCTATGCTAGTTTGGCAATTTCATCTTGCAGGCAGAAATACAATTCAAAGAGGGACTTAGAAATCGACGTCACTGTCATCATCAGCCTGCGGACCTTCAGAAAACACTGCATCGACTACTCGGTATAAAGTTGGCAGCAGTTCACTGATAGCGATGGTCCGTATGATGGACATTGCTTTCGATCGAGATGATGCCGACTCAAAAAGTGTTCAGAAGTGGCGCGAACTTTTCATTTATGTCATACCAGATTAGTCCCCCGTCAACCGCCGGGACCTTCCTTTCCTGCGCAAGCTTTCTATCCTCCGCTATGGTCCCTTCCTCCTGTGACACCAACACCTCCTGGAAGTGACGCGTATGCAACACAATGGTGTTTCAAACAGTAGAAGGGACACAATCATGATATGACGGTAGATTTTTCGCTTCCCTTCCTCATCCTCCCTTCCTCTCCACTGCCCTCCAGCTGCCACTGCAGCACCATGTGGAATGAACGGAAGTGTGCTAAGCAGGTGTTTATATAGCCCTAAGAGTGTTATCACAACTATCCTGCTACAAAACATTGATATCTCAAATCCTGTAAGCTACCCGATTTGTTAGCGGTTTGTTTATCCCATGAGCTTCCTTCTCACTCACTTCATTTTGCGGACGGACACACATACACACACACACACACATACAGATACACAAACCGACACACAAAGTTAGCGCTTTATAAAATAGAAGGATATGCACTTACTAGGTACAATATTCGTATCCAGATTCGTTCTCCTAAAGGCCGGTGTCTCGCCAATGCTGAAGTCTTTAACTAATCGAGAAAAAGAGGAGGAGTTATGAAGCCACTCCTCAAACTCACTTTTTTGGGTTGACCAATCATGGACGACGGGGAAAGGGGAGAGAAGGTGTTGTATCAGGGAATAATGCTTGCAGATCTTTGGATGATGCAGACGGGCAAGCCAGACACAATTTTTGTCTATTCTGAAAAGTGTTAGAGTTTATTCTACTCCTGCCAGCCTTTTATAATGGATAGGTGGATAAACGAGTGACTGTGGAATTTTTCGAAGTTTCGAAGTTAGGTCAAAATTTCAGAATTGGCCAGAAGTTTACCCGAACGGAGGGTTCGACTCACTGATATCACATTTGTTCGGCGCGAAATGCTTGGCACTTGGGCTATGAACGCCTAATGTAGTAAGGAGCGATGGTTTTTTATTGCCCTCAAATTCAGTGTTCAGTTAGATATACGCGAGCATGTTGGACGATATTAGAAGTCTTCCTAGCTATGCTACTAACAAGTAAGCTCGCCAAGTTTATCCCATGACCTCTTCTCCTGAGACATAACCACTTCCCCTCCGTTTTTCACTATCATAATTCTTTTGAAAGTTTAGCAGATAAGGAAGCATATTTGAGCTCATCGCCTCAAAGCCCGTATCGGCATATAAATCTCAAGTCAGTTGGACCGGGGTGCTTACAACCTTTCCTGGCTAGTTGGTTCAAGTCACTTCTCCAGACCACGTGATAGAAAGTGATATTTGTAGGCACGAAAAAATCATTTAGCACATGCTTTCCCGAGGGATTCCAAGAAAGTCCTCAAATCTGACGGGATGTGAAGCACACGGCGCATCCCAGAGTGGGCCCAGTTGGTTGCGCGCGCTTCAGCTACGGCTCTCTGGAGAAAGAATCTCAATTCAGGAAAAATCAAGAGGATTCTGAAAGGGTTCATGTGAAATTACAGGGAGGAGTACACCATTCAACAAGAAACGCAGCCTTCAGCGTCAAATTCATAAGCATGTAACCTTTAAAGTTGAGACACGCTAAACAATTTTACACTTCTTGGAAAGAGAAAAGCACGAGGATTTCGAATCTGCTCCTACTTCAGTATATAATCGCCCTGAAAGGAGCTATAGTCGTTGAAATAGTGCCAATGTAGCGAAAAAGTACCTTTCGGCGGTACTCGGGCAAAAATCCTCAACGTGGCCATTTTTTAAACCGAACGTATTCAGCAGTTCTAGTAACAGTTGAATAGAGCAAATCTTCTAGTCTACAGTGCGCGTCAATTGTATATGCCACCCCCTGATTTTTTCAGTTTTCTGACTTATTTGGAAATTTCGTAAATCGGCATAGCAACCATCGTTTTCGGCGTGTCGGAAAACTAAGAATGGTGTTGTTTGATTTTGGTTAACGCGTGGATTTGAATTGCTCTGTTCTTTTGAAGAAAATGGGCCGCGTCAATTGCTTATGCCATCCTAAAGTTTCTTCAGAATTTCTCATGTCTCTAACGCTATTCAGCTACGGTGTGCATGTAATACAAATGAGGAAATCCTCCACTTATGCAATGCACACAAATGGTGGAGCATTTATAACTAATTAGTTCGGAATATTAGCCCTTATACTGGACGGTAGCAGCATGAAAACGCTTTATCAGAGAAACAGCTGTGTGCTCACTAGTACGATCGCTCCTGCTGCTTGTTGTACAATACCGCCACTAACTTTTGAAATTTCTCCGCTGAGCGACGGATTTGCAGCGTCGCAAAGCGTCGCCCCTTCATAACTCCCCCCAAAGCGGGTCAAATGATTGGTGCTCTACACCATTGGACTCGTCTCTCTGTGGCGAGTCTAACCATGTGGAAAACTACGGTACTCGCCGTAAAAAATCGAAAAAAAAACTCGCATAAACAATACTGTCGAACGGTATACAATCACTTTCTGGAGAACATCTAGTTTACCTGCCACTAGATCCATTTTGTGACATTTCCCAATTTTCGAAGGGATGTTTTGAGGAAATTCGAGAAGGGAGGGACGAACTCTCTTCCCTATCGTAGAGTAAGTTTACTTGTATGTTGGAAAAAGATGATACACTCGGGCTTGAGCGAGTGTTTCTTCCCTGGTGTGGCCTCAAACATCGCTCTCCGTCATGCCCTGAAATAAAAACCAGATTTTTTGGTCTTCCAGGTGGCTCTACGGAGCTGTGGTGTACACCATTCGATTCTCCATGCAAAATGCTATCGAACGATATACATCTCAGTTCCCACTTGAAACTTTCGTTTTTCACCGTTTTCGGCCTTTTCCTTATCGCCGATCGCCTTCCTCAGCCCTGGCCACCCACGTGCTATTCACGTGCGCGGTGCGTGATGACTTTCCCACGCACTTTCGACACGCATAGCGGTGTATCGATCGGGCTGCCCGCCAGCTACCGAGAAAGGCCATCGGCTGTCACGTGAGCTCTCACGCACCGCGCACGTGAATAGCACGTGGGTGGCCAGGGCTGAGGAAGGCGATCGGCGATAAGGAAAAGAAAACGGTGAAAAACGAAAGTTTCAAGTGGGAACTGAGATGTATATCGTTCGATAGCATTTTGCATGGAGAATCGAATGGTGTACACCACAGCTCCGTAGAGCCACCTGGAAGACCAAAAAATCTGGTTTTTATTTCAGGGCATGACGGAGAGCGATGTTTGAGGCCACACCAGGGAAGAAACACTCGCTCAAGCCCGAGTGTATCATCATTTTTCCAACATACAAGTAAACTTACTCTACGATAGGGAAGAGAGTTCGTCCCTCCCTTCTCGAATTTCCTCAAAACATCCCTTCGAAAATTGGGAAATGTCACAAAATGGATCTAGTGGCAGGTAAACTAGATGTTCTCCAGAAAGTGAGTTGTATACCGTTCGACAGTATTTTTTATGGGGAATTGAATGGTGCACATCTCAGTCTTCTATGTTCATCTGGAGAACCAAAAAAATCTGATCATATCGCAAGGGCATGACGAGGTGTGATGTTTGGGGGCCACACTACGAGAATGAATGTCATATTCGTAATCAGGGCATCGAATTACCCCAATAGGCAAAGTTTCGACGAAAAATGAAACTTTGAGATTTTGGGGCAGTAATAGTGGAATAATGATGCCCAATCGGCAATAGGGGAAGGCTGAAAACGGTGAAAAACCAAAGTTTCAACTGGGAGGAGTAATGCATATCATTCGATAGCATTTTTCACGGGGAATCCAATGGGGCACATCTCAGGTCTGCGAGTTCATCTGGAAATGCAAAAAATCTGATCTTTCCACAAGGGCATGACGAGGAGGCATTTTCACAGCCACAGCACGGCGGAAGCGCTCGTCTACAAGCAAGTATGTCATATTATCCTACAACACACGCAAGCTTACTCTACAACATTGAAGAGATTTCCCCGCTACCTCCTCAGATTTCGGAAAAACCTTCGCTCAAACATTGGAAAATTTCACCAGATAGGCTAACTGTCCAGCCGAGAATTGATCTATGATTTCCATTTGAACACGAGAGGAGGAGATGTTGAGCGCAGGGACTACGTGTTAAGTCATTTAACGCGCCGCTGTGGAATAGGGACCATGAAATCTGGAAAAAAGCAATCGATCCATTCACAATACAATGGACGATGTTGAATACGCGGCGCGTTCTGGGGCAACTGCTGAGACCCATCTCTCTGAAGAACGATCATGATGCATAAGCGGGATTATATGCGCACCACATTCAAACAATTTTTTCTCGAGCCAAAGCTCGAGTGCATGGCGCAATCTGAAGTAAGGCTTTCCAAAAGTTTAAAAATATTCTTATAGAACTCGACGAGCTGAGTCAATGCTTTTTTCAGATTTCGAAAATCTTAATTCTGAAGCGAGTTATAACGAAAAAAAAAAAAACGCGAATTCGCGTTTTTCGCGTGTTTTTTTT
>MU869206.1:29109-51930 GCA_036418205.1 Ostertagia ostertagi
CTGAGCCACTAAGGCTTCACTAACAAGCCACTAAACTCTCACCTTCAGCCACTAACCACCTGACTGAGCCTAGGCCCTCTTCCTACGGCCGTACAGCTCCCACACTACACCACACTGCTCAGCCACCACACAGATGCCACGACGACAAAACACTGGAGCTGCGAGTCTGGAACACCGGAGCGCAGGAACTCGGAACTGGAACCACCACCCCGACCTTACGTCCGACCCTTTTATTGGGCCCTCCAGCGCGATTTGTTCCCTCCGCAGTGGTCTCTTTGACTCCCTGCGATCAACAAATGCCGCTCCTTTACGATCTACTTGGTTTAGACCAGCTGATCTACAGCTGATCTTTGGGGCCAGCATATCCCTGCTGACATGCCCCCCCTCGCCGAAGTCGATGCCCCCATCGACCGCTTGACGCTTGGCCGTGGCAATTCGACCCGTAGCAAATGGCTTCCTTGTGTTTCTTCCTCGCATCCAACTTCTGCGCCTCCGCGCAACTTCGGACGCCGAGCTTCTCTTACAAGATCATGTTTAACTTTTCGCTTACTTTTCCCATTCTTAACGTAATCTCCCGCGTCCGTATCTGCTTTGTCTTTCAGTGAGCGGTGACTGAACGTTTGTTTCAGAAGGCGGTTTCTCCAAGTTTGCATCTCGCGCTGCAGTTGCACTCCACTGATTCACTCTCCCGACTATGAGAACTTCTTGATCATGCACATGCACCCGAGCTGCGCCATTGAGTCGGTACGTGCATGCGCCTTACCACCGTTGCATTGTTCTCGCCTTCATTTTCCATACCTGCTTACTGCTTCTCTTTTTATCCCCCAACAATGGAAACTAACTACACCCTGAATTTGCTGAGGCATATTCCTAATATGATCTTGCCGTTTATTTGGGCTAATGTAAAAACGGCACAATGTCCCGATTCCCTCCTTCCAACGGGCCTCCACGTAACTGCACCAACGGGCTGCGCCTTTAGCCTAAAATCTCCACAGGTATCTACACTGATCATTGAACCTGTGTCTAGTAGTGCTGGACTGCTGCCTCCCCAGCAACCTCAACTGCTTTACTCTGCGGCCACCAATCAGGCCTGTAATTTCCACCATTCTTCTTACCGTCATTCCAGGGTCCGTGTCCTGTTTGATATATTCGACACGGTCTGCCTTTAGCCTGAGGGTTCACCCTTGCTGACTGTTGCGGACAAATCTATAGCATGTGCCGAATTTCGAGACCTGTATACACCTTCTATTTTCAACGCTTCCCTGCGAGGAGCACTGCTGGCCAATATGATATGCCCTTGTCAGTGTAGACTCTCCGTTGCTATTGGATCTGCCATGATATTCGACTTCGCAATTATTTTCTCTTATTTAGAACTCCTCTCCAAAGTCCTCAGATCATTGTGAAAAGACTATATTTCCTAGAATGCTACTCATATTACCGTATACTTGAATCGCGGCTCTTTTTCCCATGCTTCACCCGTCGCTTCCGCTTGCTCCAAAACATATTTAACTGCTCTAACTCATGCTATTGCTTGACTTGCCTCAGTATGCCTGGCAGGATACCACGTGCTGTGCAAAGCACCTACCAACTGGAAGTGTTCCGGCCAATACTGAGATTACAAGTGAGAATTTGGCGTATTTCAACGACCTGTCCTGCCATCGTACAAGCCTGGATTTGCCTTCCTCCTAGTTCTCTCAAGGTGATACAGAAACTGCGCCACCTCCTGCTCCGATCCATTTTCAGATTACCTACAGCTCTGTGAGGCTCTAACCTTCCGCCGGCGACTGCTGCGACAAAAAGCTGCCATTGCTGAGATGACTCTATATCTAAACCTGTTCCTTAACGCCGAGGAAGGCTGTGAAACGCCCTTGTCTTCGACCCTAGATGATCACTCACGCCAGAATTTCTAGCAAGGCGTCGTCAACTCTATGACCGTGCTTCAATATTTCTCCTAATCGTCTCAACGAACTTTCAAAAGCTCTCATTTCTTGCACAGTGAAGACCCACTGGTTGCGCAGGCTCTTGAGCTAAAAGTAGGTCAGCAGGTCTGAGATACCGGCCGTCATCTCGATCTTCCCCGTCCGCGCCAGGCCGAAGCCGCGACGAGAACATAGCCAGGTATGCCATCCCCTGTCCTGTCGATGGACTTGTCCTCCCTTGAACACAGTCCTCCGTCATCCTACCTTGGGTTAGCCCATCGTGTTTTCGGTTGACTCCTTTTTACTCCTCCGACGTCATCTGAGAGCAGCCCTATTTCGCCTTACAACTGACCACACTCTTGTCCTCAGCGAGTGTGCAGAGAGTAGTCGCCGAGTGTGCCCCATCTTGCCTCTCATACTTCTTAAATTACTCGTTCCAATGCCTCGGCAATTCGCATCCCCTGACTCAGGGTTCTGCAATTTCTTTCTCCAAGAACGAAGGCAATGCTTCCCTCGCTTGATTTTCTGCCCCATAATTCTCCTATGAAGGCAAATAACTCTCAGTCCATATGTCCCTGTCCACCTGCTGCTTGCCTGACTAAATTCTAGATTCCCAAGAACCTCACTGGCTTTTCGGTTTGGGCTCACGAGATTTCGAGACAACGTCTCCCAGCATGTCCCCTTTTTCTATCTTGAGTTCATTAAGATTTCACAGCTTCCTCAAGCACCTATTCTCCTCCCCTACTCTCACCTCCATGTCGGGATCTCTACTTTTTTCTAAGCGGTTCTTTCTTACACTCTCTGTCAGATCTCTGCCGGCTCCTCCTTCGTCTGGATGTCGTCCTTTGATCCCTCCTTCCGAAAACTCTGACACTGTCCTCTTGCACATTTTTGTTACTCGCTTGGTCGCAGTTCGTGCGGCCGCGGCCCCCATGTAGTGTAGGATGGATGGATTCGTTTTACTGCGACGCGAGAGTAACAACTGTGTTCGAGACAAGTAAGAAAGGAAAGTTTATGAGCGAAAGAAAAATCAACAATACAACAAAAATTAATAACGATCATAGACGCTCGAGGCCGACTGTTGATGGCTGACTGGAGGACCCTTGCGGGACGTCCGCCACGCACGGACGCAACCCTATTGTGAGATAGCCGCAAAGGCTTTTTCCTCTTGAGCCACTGAGCTCTTCCCAACTGCGCCACTGAGGCCCAAATCACCGAGCCAGGCAGGTTCCTCTCTCTCGGGCCACTGAGGCCATAATAAACGTGAGCCACTAATGATTCACTAACAAGCACTAAATCTCTCACCCGTCAGCCACTAAGGCCACCTGACGGAGCTAGTGCCCTCTGTTGCTACGGGCCGTACATGCTCCCAACTGTACACCACACTTCTCAGTGGCCCACCACCAACAGATGCCACACGACAAGAGACACGGAGCCTGGAGCGCTGGAACACCGGAGCACAGAAACTCGGTCGGAACTGGAACCACACATCCCCGACCGTTTACGTACCGACCCTTTTATTGGGCCGCTCCCGCGCGATTTTGTTCCCCTCCGCAAGGTGGTCTCTTTGACTCCCTGCGATCAACCAAATGGCGCCTCCTCTACGATCTACTTGGTTTTACGACAGTTATCTACAGCTACTCCTTGGCGCCAGCCATATCCCTTGACGAGTAAGCTTGTGTACGAATTCGATGTTTATGTCAAGTGGCATGTTGAGCGAGGACACCCACACCGCCAACGCCTCTGCTGTCGCTATGTTCCAAGGAACAGTTCTGTCTCCAGCACGGAAAACGCTTCGTGTAGCGGGCGTGCCTTCTCGTCTCCGGTCAGTCCGAGGACGTCACGTACTTATTCTTCCTGGCCTGCATCATCGAGCTCCGATGTGAGCTTCAAGATGCAAGCGTTCGCTGCGTTGAAAGTACATATCGCATCTTATCCTTCTTCGTTTAGCAGCCTATCCGGCCTGAGGATTTCTAGCTAGCTCTCTCCGGAGACGTTCCTACCAAACGCTGCCGTATTGGGGGCTCCCTCAGGTTCAGAATGAGGCCCATCCATGATTCTGTTGTGACGGCATAAAATGAAGTCACACAGTAGCTTGCAGGCTCTGCAGTGCTGGCTAGGATAGACCTCAGGTGTTTAGCCACCCCGTATCCTGGTTAGTCGAACAAGGGGCTGATTTCTTGGAGGCGCCCGAATCGCCTCCCATTGGACTTGCCCCAATCACTTATGAATGCAAGCTTTTGTTTGCCGACATGCAGGACCAACGCGCGCACATCAGAGCGCACCATCACACGCAGCATGCATGGATGCGCCTGTGAGTGGATGACAGCTGGGTAGAATCAACACAGCACTGCAATAACAGGGAGTCCATCCCCTTGAATCACCTGAGGAAATCGGCCGAGGGGATTGCCGTCGTCTCCAACCACGCCCACCCTGCCTGGACTGTTGCTTTAAGTGAGCAAGGTAGGTGAGAAAGACATGAACACGGATGATGATTGCGAGAGCGACCAAGCTCTGCGTGCATTTGATACCAATAAAAATAAGCTGAAGGATTTTTTCCAAGAAATCACTCGCAAACATCAAATGATTACGTCTAGTTATCAACTCTCTTTCAGATGCTCGAAGACTTGTTGAAAAACCCGTCTCAAATCAAGGACATGGTCCCTTTCATTGTCGGTCTTCAAGAAGGCGAAAGTCGCACAAATACCAGTTGGGATTACAGCGATTTATTCCATTGGGCTGCATTTGAGGAAAAGCCTTTGGTTTTAGAGTAAATTTATATTTGTTTCTAGTTACTAATACTTTCCTCACACTCCGTACTCCATGCGCCCTTACCCGCATTTATTTTAGACGTGATCTCCATAAATGGAACGATGTTGTGCTGGGAAATTGTTTCACTTTCAACCACAGAAGCAGCTCGCTGGATTATAAAATGCGTTCGTCTGGTGTCCAAGGCGGTCAGTTCATTTATTGGTTTGTGTTGCATAACTTTTTTGCTGGAATTTTGACGGATTTTGATAATTTTTTTCATCGATACTATTATCAAAATGACTCCAAAGCACGTAGCGCCACTGTACTAATGGGTTTTCCTTTATTGTCATCGTTATTGACTGTACATAGGTTTACAAGTGTTGATGAGCGTTGGATCTTCCGAATACGCTCCATGGTTCGATACAGCGGCAATTTTGGTGTTTGTTCACAACAAGAATGAGTACGTGTTCTCGGAGTCAGTGCGTTACAGTGCACAACCAGATGGAGAGACTCTGATCCAAGTTCGAGATGTAAGTAAATCACTCATGAAAAATAAAAATATCAGGAATTGAGAGTATTTGTTGCAAAAAAACTAGGTGATGCGGGTGTGAAAAACATTCTCGTTGAGAATTTTTTTAGCCTCGTTTGGTCAGGTAAACATACAATGAGTTCGTATCGAAGCGGATACGCTAGGATAGGAGCCCGCCACTAACGTTCCATTGGTTCGGAGAAAGGTGGCACGGTAAATTTTCCACCATGGGAAATAAAAGTAGAGATGCCGAGTGTTGCAGTAGTGGTTGGGGGGCAGGAAGAAACATGAAACCGTCCAGGGGGACTGTACATTAACGACAGCACAGATTTGGCTTTTTTCCGCTGCGTGAGACGCCTGGCGCGTAAACGCGTCAGTTTCCACCATAAGTTGCGTTTCCCGGAACTCACAGCTGAAAAGCAACAAGAATGGATGCAACACTAGCCTAAGGAGGTCTGTACCCTCTCAGCGACTTTAGGCATCAGTGACACTAGTGCGCAATAAGGAATCAGTGAGCCTGGGAGGTATAGCCAGCTCGAGGGATGAGGAAGGAGGGGGATCGGGCGATTTGAATGGCCCGCGTGGAAAGCTGGAATGTGCATGGTCGCACTAACAAGGGAGGTCTTTCAGGACATGGAGCGTTTTTTCAAAATGGTTCTCTGCATATTGCAGGGGCTCGTGCGGGGAGCGCAGAACCATGATCCATTTTTCCTGAACTCCTTCAGAAATGTCAAAACTGTGGTGAAAAAATGATCCAGAGTTCGGTCCCCGGTGACGACTAAATTTTGCAATATGGTTTGGCGTCTCCAGATTGCCGCCAAATGGCGCTATCGTCGAGAATAGGTATCGCTGTCGCGTTTTGCAGCAATTAGGAAGCGTCAACATAAATTGCGAAAATTTGCCATCAAGGAGGATCGATTTTGGGACCCCGCTGTTTTGATATCCCTGCGGGCGTTCAGGAAAAATGAACCACGGATCTGAGTCCCTAACATGAGCCTCTGCAACATTCAGAAAACCATTCTGAAAAAAACGCTCTATATCCTGAAAGACCCCCTTGTAAGCCTGAATAAATGACTCCCAACTGGAGGTGATCGAGTCACCGATGAACGTTAAGCATGAATGCTCTTCAAGTCAATAGCTGTCAGAATAACTAGCTAATGCTTTGAAACGAGTCAGCAGTAGAAAGTATTCAGGATGTTACACACCTTCGCCTGAAGAACACGATCTTTTTTGCAGTCTCAAAAAAAAATAAAAAGGTTTAGCTTGTAAAAAATTTTTTCGTATCAACTTCTTCAGAGAGAAACACGAGTCGTGATCCATCTTGATTCTTTGACATTATCGTATCATATTGTTGTTTGCATTACCGCTTCATTTTCATTCACTTGTTTACTCCAAAATGGAAGTCAGAGTTGGATTAAATTGGAAATTTAGTTAAGAAGTTGAGAAGCATTTTTGAGCCCTCCGTGGACCACGCCGCTTATAGGCATGATAATGTATTGCTCATATAACAGTAGCTCGTCGCTCACCCCCTTGCAGACCTTTTCTCCCCTAGTCGTAAGGACATTTCCTTTAATGGCCAATTTATCGTGCCACTACCTTTACTGCATGTACTATTTCTTTCTCATAGATATTATTTAACTGCTACGCCATCAAAGAAGCATCACTTCACGTCGGGATCTGCAACAATGATCCTCTGCTTTTCCGTCACTAATTTCTCCATTACAGACAAAATACACACGCCTTGCCGGCAGATATGGAGTCTGCGTGAAGGACCCATCTGAAGTGAACGCCTATTACTATGACGGAATGTACACAACAGACGTTAGTTCTGCGATTTGTAATGAAAACTTGCAATGAGACGTCGTAACTCCCCTTAGAATATTAAATAAGAATGAAAATGTTTTGCCTCAAAATCAATTCATTGGATCGGAAGATGGTCACAGTATTTGGCATCTGAGCGTACGGTCGAGACAGCGGCAACATTTTTAACTTGTTGCTATAAGTTGCTAACATTCCACGATTAGCGATGTCCTTTTTTACGAAAATTTTTCCACCACTATACCATGATTGGATATATCTGCTCCATTCATATTCATGTTTCAATTTTCCTTTCAACTTATATAATCCTGTAGAATTTTGGGCTTACGTAATAGTTCTGTCCAAACAATTAGAATGCTAACATTACTCGAGAAATTCCCTCTGAAAACGCCGAAAAAATCATATTAGGTGATGTGCATCGTACTCAGTTACGACTGATTTCAAACGCTCCAGCAGTTTTCCAATTTTCGACTGGAAAACTTCGTGGGACCGTTGTAAATTGCCATAGACTGGGAGTCAAAAGTGCTGAACATCGGCTGATAATGAAAGGCAAGACAGTGGGATAACCCTGGCGTCAACGGTGACTTTACTACATTCTTAGCAAAACTCGCATCGCCCATGGACTTGAACCATGTAATGCAGCATATCATTAGTGCGACCTTTGTCACTGCACCGCAAATAGTTTCTGGTTCGAAAAGAATTGTAGAAGGCAGGAATAACCTATGAGGGTTGCAAAACCTCATGCATCCAGAGCACTGGTTCTCTGACCGATTCAACGCGAATACAGACCGAACCCGCTGCGTCAATTGACATTTCGGTGCCGCGGGAACATGCCCTAAATGGTTGTACGAGCGGTATGCTCCCACGACCACTAGCAGACGAAGTTATAAAACCATCAATAAAAGGAATACAACACTAATCACCTTATTGGCACATAGTTATCTATTTTAGCTGTAGCTCCAGTGGCGCTCTCGCCACTCGTACCCTCCCCAGATACCACCGACACTCCATTCCCAACCGCTCTGCCCTCCCACGGAATCAATAGATACGGCAGAAATGTAGAAGGTTGCGCTGACGGTAAATCAAATGTACCTTCAAGGGCATTTTAGTGTCGGTCAGCGCGACGCTCTGCCTCTTTAGCTGCCCCTTGTCCTTCCCCTTCCTTTGCCGGGTACCGGTCTTAGGTCATCTTGTTGAATGGCCAGCAAGTATGACATAGACCTCGCCCTCTATCTGGGATCAGCGAGGGCTTGCCTAGTTTCCCGACGTTTTCCAAGCGCGGACCAATACGAGTTCAACCTGACATACCTTGTGGCCACCTATAGACTGGCCGTTTAGCCCACTTTACTACCGTCCCTGGTCTAGAGTTGAAGAGGTAGTTTTTAACCATCGAATTCTTACTAGGTAACTGAATTCAAAAAAAAGACTCGGGGTGTTAGACAGTCCGCTTAATTTCGCTTCTTGACCTTCCATTCGCGGACCTGCGATTCAGTCAGATAACAAGAAATATCAAAACAAGACAATGTTTTCTACAGAGCAAACAATTCTCTTCCTAGGGCTGTTGCGTGAAAACATCAGATCTTAGAGGAAAAACTTTGATTCGGAAAAAAACGACACTACTCTTCGGAAAACCTAGTACAAGTAGTGGCTCTGGCCGTGCGCGAATGGTTCGGTTGCCGCATAAAACGCCTCCTCTAAAATCATCCTGATTACACGTGTCAGTTCCTCAACAGAGCATCACTCTTAGCTCTCACCGGGAGACATTCGTTCTGAAGTTTAAACATATCATACATTTCACTTGCAGGGATGTCTCCGTTCATGTTACCAGGATATGATCATGAAAGAGTGCGACTGTATGGACCCACGATATCCAGTGGCGCCAGATACTCCCACATGTGTGCTCGCAAAAAGTACTGAATTGGCGACAGCTTGATGTGCTCAAGTAAAAAAAACGTCAATTGTTGGTGGATGCTTTCATTAAGACAATGTATTCGACGAGCTGTCGTAAAAAGGAGATCCCGGGCTGTGGGACTTTGCATGTCTGCCGTTGCCTGCTCAATAACAGTATGCGGTCGAATGGCATAGAACATTCGTATCGAGGTTTTTTTTGCGGTTTTGTAATACGAACGGCGGGTTTTTATTCAAAAATAGTTAAATAAGGCCGATGTCTAGTTTGCGAATGAGCGATTCCGATTGAGCGATGCGGCTCGATTAGCCAAACTATACATGCGGCTAAAGATGGTTCAAAAGGATACTCTACTTTGCAGACAGTCGATGCATGGAATGCGCGATGAAAACGTGTACAGCTTCTGCCAAGGATGACGTATCTGTTACCTAACTTACCTCGTTTAGAGTATGAGGTTGTTACGGAGGAAGTGCGAATATGGATGTAGTTTCCAAAAGCGCTTTGATTCAAGAAGATACCTGGACACTCGCAATTTCAGCTTATAGCTTTCTTTTCGAATGGAGGTCTTAGTCGTGTGATTATGGTGTGTTTTGTAGCTATTCATTCATTAGAATTTGGTGTGCTGATATTCAGATTGATATTATACGTTTTCAGAATAGTATGCTCCAGCCCCAGTGTAGTGTTTTGCATTTCTTCGTGTTTTTTAGTTGTCGCTTTGTTTGCATCAGATATCAATGGTTTTGATAATGGCGTCTAGGGAGGTTTTTCGTGTTTGCAAGGAAATTGGAACACTCAGAAATGCGCAGTAGAATTTAGATCTACGCGTTCTTCATATTTGTTTTGGTAAACTCACAACTCCCTTCCTTAAAAGTGTGTTGTTTTGTGTGGAAGTTAGTCCTTAGCGGTTATCGGTGGATACTGTAGTGTGACGAAATCATTCTCACCTCTCGGGATTGTGCTGTGGGATGATCTCTGGTTATATTGCTTAACATAACGGACGGCCAGTGTATTGGTTTATGTTTAGGCTTATGTGAAAGCAGGGGTAAGACGGGCTAAGTAGGTGTCGGAGTTTTCTATCGAAAAGAGATTCGTTGACGACAAGTTCGTGCCCGTCCTTTCAGATCTAATAGGGTGGCAAAAGTGTTTGGAGCGTAAGGTGACAGTTATCGAAAATTGCGAAAATTACCCCGGAGCAAGGATGTGTGGTATTTTAGGGGAGGGGTTGGGACCGTGGAACATGGGTAGACCATCGAATATAATTATGTAATTAAACAATTCATTGTAGGTGTCAAATCAGCGTCAAGGTCTGGAAGATATGTTATTCCACATTGCTGAGAGTATATATGGGTATAATAAGATTGCTGAAACATTTTAAAAACAAAAGAAATAGTCGTGCGCTACCTTGTGGCGCACGCCGTCCGTTATGGGTTAAGCTGAATATTGACCAACGTCGATGTGTACAAAACAAGCAAAATGAAGCAAGTGTAAAAATGTTCGAGTGTGGAGCTATCGTTACAGAGCCAATAATTTTTCGACTATTCAACAGAACAGTAGGCACAGGGGCGCCTACGTGTCAGGCCACGCAATGAGAGAATCGGGTTAGAGCGCGTGATTTCTGAGAGTAGAGACAAATCGATCGATAGAATAGAATATGGCATAAGTGTAGGATGTGAATGCAATAAAGCAGAAGGCCAGAAGGAGTTTCTAGTGGAGGCACTCCAAGAACCAAGTGGAAGCATCCCCGTTGCCAGCATCTGTGAAAGATGTCTGTGGGCACTTTGAACGCGTAGCAGCTCTTTCGGTTTTTCGGATTTTTTTACCAGAACAAATTTTCTGTTCTTTTCATTCTTATCGTGGATGCCAGTGAATTATGGCTGAAATCGAATCATGATTTTTTTGTGAAGGATTCCTTCAAAGTGCTTGGATGAAGGAATCCTGAGGTGGAATGTTGTTGGCAAAGTTTGAGTACATGCGCATGCTCATGCAACAACAAAGGCCGCAAAGTGGGTTTGATGACGAGTGATACGATGTGCATTGTTGATGCCAACCAGCAACGTAGACTCCCACAGAAATAAGTGCTCGGTATAGAACAGCCACGTGTAACTTCTTCAAAGAATTCTTTTCTGCCCTTTCATTCACAAAAAACCGAGACAGCAGTAAATTTTTCTCCTACTACTATAAGTGAACACTTCTGGACGCACAACCAACAATGAACATAATGTTTTTTACAATGTTGCCATTGGTTTTTATTACGCTTTTGTACACTGCAGCCGCGACATACAGTACCGTGCAATAAAGCATTCGTTTTCACTTTTTCGATTGTAACTTCCTCAAAGCGTCAGGTTTTGCTCCGATTTTTTTTACTGTTAATGTCAACTAGACATGATAAGAGAGCGGATTTCGGTTGTCTAGGTGATTTGGAAAATATTTTAGGATTTTAAACTTTTTTTGGTCAGACACCATCATTCTTATTTGGACTCTGACCTATCTAATTTTCCAAATTAACAACACAGCAGCCTGTGTAACAACAAATGTAACAACTACAACTTCAGTGCCTTGTTGTAAAACCTTTGACGTCCTGACATCTGCGTGAGATGCACTCGATGAGCTCCTGGATGTTCTCCCATGCCGTCCTCAGTTGAACGAACTTTTCGCGCTTGCTGTGAGCCCTAAGACCTTTCTTCCCACAGATGTTGGATAGGATTGAAGTCGGGGGACTGCGATGACCACAACAGCGAAGGGACGGTACCACTCAGTGAGCAGTTAGATTTGTGCTTTGGGTCATTGTCCTGTTGAAAAATGAACTCACTTCGGGCAGTATAGCGAACATACGGCCAGTCGAGACAATCTCAGTAATGTTGAGGTACATTTTAGAATCCACGTCACACTTGATTCGATGAATGGGACCGACTCCCGTGCTACAGAAGCGCCGTGCACCATCACCGCACTCTCGCCACTCTCCACAGTCGATAGCTTACACCCTGGATGGTGTCTGGTGCCAACGGGACGTCGCCCAAACTTGACTACATCCGTCACAATCAGCAAAAACTTTGAATCATCACTTCAGATAACCTTTCGCCACTGCCGAACAGTCCAGTTCTTGCAAACAGCCCATTCGAGTAGCGCCTTGCAGTTCTAGAAGGAGATCAGCGGTGTGTTAACAGAGCGACTTCTCAACAGACCATCTTGGCTTGAACTCTAGGGCGTTGATAATTCTCGGAGAGTGTCGGCTGCAGTGAGGCGCAGGCCACTCCTTGCAAGCGGCACAATGTTTCGGCGAGATGAGAAGTCATTCTTGCTGCCAATAAGTGTTTTCTGATCTTGGCGAACCTGCTGTCCTTGTATCTCTCCCGAATCGCCTGAACACATCGCATTGAAACTCCTTGAATTTTGGAAATTTGCCTAATTGTAAGCCTTCGTGGCAGCTCCGAATGATGGCGTCAGCCCTGTCCTGCCGAAAGTGTGGCAAGACGCCAAAGGTTTTATAAAAAAGTACTGAAGTTGCAGCTGTTACATTTGGTGTCACACAGGTTGTTCCGTTGTCATTCTAAAATTAATTAAAGTTCGAACAAGAAAGATTTGACCGAAAAAAAGTTTAAAAATTTCTAAAATATTTTATAAGTCACCTAGACAAATGAAAACCCGCTCTCTCATCATTTCCAGTTAAGTGTGTTAGAAGCGAAAAAATCGGGGGAAAAGCTTGAGTTTTGATGAAGTTACGTTCGAAAAAGTGAAAACGAATACCTCACTGCACGGTACCATGTTTTATACTCTATATTTTGATTAAGATTTACCTTTATTTTGCTTGTTTTGGCGTTATCGAAAAGGTCAGTATTCAGCGTAAGCAATTAAATGGGGTCATCCCACATGCGAGTCTGAGTAGTGAGAAGTGACCCTTCGTGCACTGCAGTAATCCCCCAATTACGCTGCCGGCCTAACATCCAAGCTAAGTACCTCCACCCCTCCCAAGCCAGAGTTGCTTTTGGGGTATTGACCTCACCTAGTGTGTTTCATTGATTGCTGTCCTCGCAACAATATCAGTCAGAATAAATACAAGTGAAAGTAATAAATAAACAACTTTATTAGACAAATAAATTAAAACCGGAATTCATTACGATGGAAGTTATGAGAAGATGAATAGACTTAAAGGAATCCTCCCTGGAGAATTATCGCATCTTTTCCAACATCAAGCAGTTGTGATCACTAAAGAGAACACAGAAAGATTACGCACGAAGATTCAGTTTTCGAAATACAAAATCACGACACACTCTATGGACGATTGAGTGTAGGTCGGCTGAAACAAGGAAGCGCATGGGAAGAATTGCGCCTTGAGGTGGCAACATATTAGGCTGACAAAATCTAATGTAAGCGTTCGATTTCGGAGGCTAGAGACAAAACGGTCGACAGAGTAGGATGCAGTGAGGTATGAGATGTTAGGGTGAAAATGTAGTTCGAGGGGGCCATCCTGTCTAATCAAGTCGAGCTGCGGAAGGACACTCATATCTAGTCAGAGTTGCGGGAAGCACTTATACATTACCAGTTGGCGCCGCACGCATTGCGCGCGCAACACAGATCTGTGGCGAATTTTGATGGTGGCGACACAAAATTTTCAAAATTTGGCTTGATACACTACGAATATCTGATTCTGCGCGTAAATTCTATGCGCTCTTTCTTCGTCAACATTATGCCATTTTCTCGTCCGTTCGCCTTTCTCATATAATTCTCGTGGCGAAGTCGTCTACTTTCGGTGCGGTGCCCTGCCGACCATAGCATTTGGCTTCCCTTCTTTTTCGAGCCGACCTCTACCCCCTTTTTCACGGTCTACTGGGACTCTTGAACCAAATTACGACACTTTGGCAACCCAACTTAAGGTGCGTGGTTCTAACCCAGTGATAGCAGTTGAGCTCTTTCCTCACACAACCTCATAACCCCGTTTTCCCAGCTATCTCTAGGACTCTTTGCAACTGAATTGCGATCCTTTTTGGCAAACTCCGCCAATTGGGTGGCGTGCTCTACCCACTAATACATTTGACCTTCTTTCCTTCGCCTGACTCTACTTCCCTTTTCCCAGCCTCTGGACTTCTTTGGGCGTATTATTCTTATTAACTCGCGCCATTTGGTCCTGTCCTCCCACCATTAACAGCTGGCCTCCCCTCCACCCACTCCATCACGCCTTTTCCGCGGCCTCAGGGACTTCTTGAGCCAGTATGAATTTCGTCGCCACCTCGCCCACTTTGGCCCAAGCCCGCTACAGCACTGGCCTTCTGACCTCGCACGTTTTTCACCCAACTATATAATATCTTCTTTTTTCCCCCTCTCCGTGGACCTCTGGAACAGAGTTCTGATTTCGTCGCAACTCCACCCACTTGGTCAGCAGCTCCGCCACCGATGACGCTTGTCCTCACTTCTCCACCAACGCTCCAATCCAGCTTTTCGCCCAGCCTCCGGAGCTCATGGATGCGAGTTTTGATAAATTTTCGTCGCAAACTCCGCCAACTTTTGGTCAAGCCCCGCCAAACATGATAGCGTTGGCCTACACTCTCCATACACCTGCTATCACTTTTCCCCCACCCGGAGCCTCCATGGAGCCTGAGTTCTAAATTTCGCCGCAAACTCCGCCAACTTGGTCAGGCCCTCCACCCAATGAACTAATTAACTCCATCCTCCGACCACCTCTTCCACACTTTTCCAGCCTGAGCCGGAGCTTCAATGGAGGGCCAGTATAAATTTTCGTCGCAAACTCCCGCAACATTTGGTCAAGCCCACGCCCACCTTGATAGCTGGCCTCCATCTCTCCATACACCTCTATCCTTTTTCCGGCTCTTTAGGACTTCCCCCACCCGAATTATGGAGGGCTTTGTAGAAATCTGGTGCCCCTAATCCAGTGTCACCAAGCTCGTCGCGCTGTGGGGCCGGAAACGCTTTCTGGTAGGCAAAAGAGTGGGGGGGGGGTAGCGTAACTCTCGCAGGAAGTAGGCTAAGTGGCGCCCGAGAGACGGCCTTACATATGGCAGTGGGGGCTCTCCGCAGGAATAGGCCTAGGCGGTGGGCAGTCTCTGGCCACTGCACATTATCGCAAGGTCCTAAAAAATGTACCTCAGATCCTGCGCAGCGGATCGCTCATGTACAGAGTGAAGCAGAAGGGGGAGAAATCTCGCAGTCGACAATTCTCTGTGACGTCTAATTTGGTACCATCAATGTTCGAGCTTTAACATCGGATGCCAGATTGACTACCATTGGCGAGCCGACAAATGTAGCAATCGACATCGTTGTTTGCAGGAGACTAGAAGTGTGCGCGCACGCCGTTCGTGGACGTGGGGGTCCGGGCACGAGGTGGCATCTCGGTGCTGGAGCAACCAATGGAACAGTGGGCGGAGTGGGCTTTGTCATCAGCCCGCCATGCGCCCCAGAGTGTATCATGTGAAATAAAGATCAGAGAGGCGGCACTTCTCCAAAGTGCGGGTCGATGACCGAACGATGATCCGTTGTGAACGCATACGCTCCCACCAGGCCTACGATGAGCGTTGTCGAGGACTTCTATGAACAAGTTCAGAAGCCAATTCGCAACCAAAACCCCGTGGGCGAGATTATCCTCGCGGGCGATTTCAATGGTGTCACCGGGTGCGGCTGTACCCGCGAGTGTTCGTCGGTCCGTAACGGTCGGGAGACCCAACCCTCGGGGAGGTCTAAGCGAGTTCGCCGAGCGGGAGAGGCTATTTGTACCAACACCTTCTTCCAGAAGCGACACGGGCGGCGCGAGGACGCTGGCGCAGTCCCAATGGGATAGGTAAACAGCACGCGGACCATATCCTAGGAGGAGCCTCAGGTATTCGACGACGTGACGGTCATCAGCAGCGCGGTTCATATCGGTCCGACCACAGGTTGCTTCAGGGGCAACGTTCAAAATAAGGCGGAAAATTGGAGCGGCGGCTCAGGGCATCGCGCCAGCAGTCTAACTCAAGACGAGGTCAATTTCTGACAATCGTCCGACTGCTAGCCCCACGGTGTGCAACCCCACTAGAATATTCGCCACGTTGACGACGAGTACGCAACCTGCTGGCCGAGGTTGCCGCGTCGTTATACAAGCCACAAACGCGTCATCCTCTGAACCGCGAACCGCGTCTGATCTCCCGATAGGCCCTTTTGAGCTTGTCACTTTCTTCGGCTGCTTTCGCAGCCTCTGGGCCGGCGCATGTCCTTGTAATATGCTCTACCCGGGCACGATTTCTTAATTGAGGACGGTTTTCTCGATGAGGCTCATAACTACAATCTTAGCTTTCCTCGTCCTCAGCGAGCCCATGTATCGGGAGTCAGACGCGGGTCGCGGTTCTCAGAGGTGCACGCCGTGTTGTGTGCGGCTTTATAAGCGAGCGGTCAACCTCGGCCAGCAGGTTTGCGTAGCTCGTCGTCAACGGTGGCGAATATTGCTGTGGTTTGCACACCGTGGGGCTCAGCATCGACAATGTCAGAATTGAACTTCGTCTTGATGTGTAGAACTGCTGGGCTCATTGCCCTGAATCGCCGCGCTCCCAATTTTCCGCTCATTTTGAACGTTGCCCTGAGCAACCTGTGGTGACGACCCGATATTGAACGCGCGGACTCGGCTGATGAGCGTCACGTCGTCAAGTACCTGCCGGTCTCCGGCTTAGGATACTGGTATCCAGCGTGTGTTTACCTACCATTGGGACTGGCGCCCAGAGTCCATCCGCCGCCCTTGTCGTTCTGGAAGAAGGTGTTGGCTTAACAAATAGCCTCTCCCGCTCGCGAACTCGGCTTAGATCCTCCCCCGAGGTTTTTGCGGTCTCCACGCGTCACGGACGCGCGAAGCATCCGCCGGACGGCCGCACCCGGTTGACACATTGAATCGCCGGCGAACGATAACTCTGGGCCCACGGGTTTTGGTGCGGATGGCTTTCTGAAACTTGTTCATTAGAAGTTCCTCGACAACGGCGTCATCGTAGGAAGCTGGTGAGGAGCGTATGCGTTCACAACGAGGATCAGCGTTCGGTCATCGACGCGCACTTGAGAAGTGCAGCCTCTCTGATCTTATTTCACATGAACCACTCTGGCGTCATGCGGGGCTGATGACAAAGCCCACTCCTGCCCACTTTCATTGTTTGCTCCCGCACCGAGATGCACCTCGTGCCCGAGCCCCCCGTCCACGAGCCGGGTGCGCGCCTTCTAGTCTCCTGCAAACAACAGATGTCGATGCTACATTTGTCGAGCTCGCCAATGGGTGGTCAATCTTGCATCCGATTGTTAAGCTCGAAAACATTGATGGTACCCAATTAGAACGTACAGATAATTGTCGACTGCGAGATTTCTCCCCCCTCTGCTTTCACCCCTGTACATGGGATCCGCTGCGCAGGACTGAAGGGTACATTATTATTTAGGACCTTTCATAATGTGCCAGTGGCCAGAGACTGCCACCGCCTAGCCTATCCTGGCGGAGAGCCCCCACTGCCATATGTAAGGCCGCGTCTCTCGGGCCGCACCCTTTAGCCTACTTCCTGGGCGAGGAGTTAACGGTACCCCCCTCTTTTGCTACCAGAAAGCGTTTCGCCCCACAGCGCGAGAGTTGGTGACACTGTGAGGGGGCACCAGCATTTTCTACAAGCCCTCATACTTCGGGTGGCGGGAAGTCCTAAAGAGCCGAAAAAGGTGATAGACGGTGTATGGAGAAGTGGAGGCCAGCTATCAATGTGGGCGGGGCTTGACCAAAGTTGCTCGGAGTTTGGACGAAAATTTATAACCCGGCTCCATGAAGCTCCGGAGGCTGGGTAAAAGGTGATAGCGGTTGGGTGAGGAGTGGAGGTTAATTGTCATTGGTGGGAGGGGCCTGACAACATTGGCGGAGTTTGCGTACAAAATTTATAACTCGGCTCCATGAGGCTCCGAGCTGGAAAAGGTGGATAGAGGTGTATGGAGGAGTGAGGCCAGCTATCATGGTTGGGGGCTTGACCAATAGTTGGCGGAGTTTGCGACGAAAATTTATAACTCGCTCGCATGAGGCTCGGAGGCTGGGAAAAGGTGGATGGAGTGGGTGGGGAAGTGGAGACCAGCTGTCATCGGTGGGCGAGCTTGACCAAAGTGGTGAGTTTGCGACGAAAATTCAGAACTCTGTCAGAGGTCCCGGAGAGTGGGGAAAAAAGAAGATATAGTTGGTGAAAAGTGAGGTCAAAGGCCAGTGTAGGCGGGGCTTGGCCAAAAGTGGGCGAGTTTGCGACGAAATTCATGACTTGGCTCCAAGAAGTCCTGAGCCGCGAAAAGGTGGATGGAGGGTGGAGGAGTGGCCAGCTGTCATGGTGGCGGGACATGCCCAAAGTGGCGGAGTTTGCGGACAAATTCATAACTCGCCCAAGAAGTCGGCGGCTGGGAAAAGGAGTAGAGGCGCGAAGGAAAGAAGGTCAAAATGCTATTAGTGGGTAAGCACGCACCCAAGTGGGCGGAGTTTGCCAAAAGTATCGCAATTCAGTTGCACAGGGTCCTAGAGATAGGGAAAACGGGTAGAGTTGGTGAGGAAAAGAGCTCAACTGCTATCCCTGGGTAGACCCGCACTAAGTGGGTTTGCAAAGTGTCGTATTTGGTTCCCAGAGGTCCCAGAGACCGGTGAAAAAGGGGTAGGTCGCGAAAAGAAGGGAGCCAAATTGCTATTGGTCGGCAGGGCACGCACGCGAAGTTAGACGGAATTCGCCAGAGATTTATTGTCCGGGCGAGGACCGCGAAAAATGGATAATGGTTACGAAGAAAGAGCGGCATAGAATTTCAGGGAGATTCAGATATTCGTATTGTATCAAAGCCAAATTTGAAATTTTTCGTCGCACCACAAATTCGCCACAGATCTGTGTTGCGCGCGGCAATGCGTGCGGCGCCAACTGTAATCTATAGCTCTCTCCCGCAACTCTGACTAGATATGAGTGTCCTTCCGCAGCTCGACTTGATTAGACAGGATGGCCCCTCGAACTACTTTTCACCTAACATCTCATACCTCACTGCATCCTACTCTGTCGACCGTTTGTCTCTAGCTCCGAAATCGAACGCTTTACATTAGATTTTGTCAGCCTAATATGTTGCCACCTCAAGGCGCAATTCTTCCCATGCGCTTCCTTGTTTCAGCCGACCTACACTCAATCGTCCATAGAGTGGTGTCGTGATTTTGTATTTCGGAAACTGAATCTTCGTGCGTAATCTTCTTGTTCTCCTTAGTGATCACAACTGCTTGATGTTGGAAAAGATGCGATAATTCTCCAGGAGGATCCTTTAAGTCTATTCCTCTTCTCATAACTTCCATCGTATGAATTCCGGTTTTAATTTATTTGTCTAATAAAGTTGTTTATTTATTCCTGTTCACTTGTATTTATTCTGACTGATATTGTTGCGAGACAGCATATCAATGAAAACACCTAGGTGAAGGTCAATACCCCCAAAGCAACTCTGCTGGAGGTGGAGGTAACTTAGGTTGGATGTTGGCCGGCAGCGTCATTGGGGATTACTGCAGTGCACGCAAGGTCACTTCTCATGTACTCAGCTCGCAATGTGGGATTGACCGCCATTTCCTTGCTTACGCTGAATACTGAGGCTTTTCGATAACGCCAAAACTAAGACAATAATAGGTAGAATCTAAATCAAAAGATATAGAGTTGAAAACATGGTAGCGTGCAGTGAGGTAATTCGTTTTCACTTTCGACACGTAACTTCATCAAAACTCAAGCTTTCCCCCGATTTTTTCGCTCTAACACACTTCAATGAAATGATGAAGAGACGCGGTTTTCATTTGTCTCCAGGACTTATAACAATAATTTTAGAAAATTTTAAACTTTTTTGCGGTCAAATCTTTCGTGTTCGAACTTTAAATACATTTTAAATGACAACGAACAACCTGTGGACACCAAATGTAAGAGCTGCACTTCAGTACGTTTTTTATACCAAACCTTTGGCGTCCTGCACACCTTGCGGCAGACAGGGCTACCCATCATTCGGAGCTGCCACGAAGGCTACAATTAGGCAAATTTCCAAAATTCAGGAAGTTGCCAATGCGATGTGTTCAGGGCGATTCGGGAGAGATACAAGGACAGCAGGTTCGCCACGATCAGAACACTTATTGGGCAGCAAGTATTGACTTCTCATCTCGCCGCCATCATTGTGCCGCTGCCCGGAGTGCCTCGCGCCTCACTGCAGCGTACACTCTCGAGATCATTATCAACGCCCTAGAGTTCAGCCAAGATGGCTGTTGAGAAGTCGCTCTTTAACACACCGCTGAATCTCGCTTCTAGAACTGCAAGGGCTTACTCGAAGGGCTTTTGCAAGAACTGGACTGTTGCAGTGGCGGAAAGTTATCTGAGTGATGATTCAAAGTTTTTGCTGATTGAGTGACGGATGTAGTCAAGTTGTGGCGACGTCCGTTGGCACCAGACAGCCATCCAAGGTGTAAGCTACGACTGTGGGATGGCGAAGTGCGGTTGATGTGCACGGGCTTCTGTAGCACGGGAAGTTCGTCCCATTCATCGAATCATGTGACGTGGATTCTAAAATGTACCTCAACATACTGAGATTGTCTCGACTGGCGTATGTTCGCTATACTGCCGAAGTGAGTTCATTTTCCCCAAGAAATGACCCAAAGCACAAATCTAATGCTCCTGAAGTGGATAGCCGTCCTTAAGCTGTTTGTGGTCATCGGCAGTCCCCGACTTCAAATTCCTAATCCAACATCTGTGGGAAGAAAGGTCTTGGGCTCCCAGCAAGCGCGAAAGTTTCGTTCAACTGAGGCACGGCATGGGAAATCCGGAGCTCATCGCGTGCATTCTCACGCATGTCAGGACGTCAAAGGTATCTATCAACGGCACTGAAGTTTAGTTTGTTAATTTTGTTGTTACACAGGCTCTGTGTTGTTATGTTGAATAAATGATAGGTCAGAAGTCCAAATAAGATGATGTGTCTGAACCAACAAAAAGTTTAAAATCCTAAATCTTTTCCAAATCACCTAGACAACCCGAAATCCGCTCGTCTTATCAATGTCCTAGTTGACATTACATAAAAAAAAATTCGGAGCAAACCTGACTTCTGAGGCAGTTAGCAATGAAAAAAGTGAAACGAATGCTTTATTGCACGGTACTGTATGTCGCGCTGCAGTGTACAAAGCGTATGAAAAACCAATGGCAACATTGTTAAAACATTATGTTCATTGTTGGTTTGGCGTCCAGACGTGTTTCACTTATAGTAGTAAGGCGAAAAATTTACTGGCTGTCTCGTTTTTTGTGAATGAAAGGCAGAAAAGACTTCTTTGAAGAAGTTACACCGTGCTGTTCTATACGAGCACTATTTCTGTGGAGCTCTACGTTGCTCGGTTGGCATCAACAATGCACATCGTATCATCGTCATCAAACCCACTTTGCGGCCTTTGGTTGTGCATGAGCATGCGCAGTACTCAAACTTACAATCAACATTCCACCTCGGATTCCTTCATGCCAAGCACTTTGAGGAATCCTTCACAAAAATCATGATTCGATTTCAGCCATAATTCTTGGCATGCCACCGATATATGAGAAAACGAACAGAAAATTTGTTTCTGGTAAAAAAATCCGACCAACCGAAAGAGCTGCTACGCGTTCAAAGTGCCACAGACATCTTCATAAATCAGATGCTGGCGACGGGGATGCTTCCACTTGTTCTGGAGTGCTCACTAGAGAACGCCTTCCTGGCCTCTGCTTAATTGCATTCACATCTCTACATTATGGCCATATTTCTATTCTATCGATCGATTTGTCTCTACTCTCAGAAACTCACGCGCTCTACCGATTCTCCTCATTGCGTGGCTGACAGTGCGGCCCCTGTCGCCTACTGTTTCTGTTATAGTCGAAAATTATTGGCTTGTAAGCGATCAGCTCACACCTCGACATTTTTTACACTTGCTTCATTTTGCTACACATGACGTTTTTGGTCAATATTCAGCTTAAGCAATTATAGGGGCCTCCCCAGACACATCCGAGAGATGCGAAGTGATTTGCTGTACCTAACAGTAATTCGCCCGATTACGCTAAGGAGCTAAAGCTTCAACTAGAGCAGCACACCTTGTTAAGGAGAGGTTGGGTTGTGAGGTTGATCCCAAGCAAATTATGAAGAGCGCTGTAAGATTCTCTAACTGGCGCAGTTTCTGGAGGTGTTCCATTTTCTTGGGCATAACACGAAAACCTCCCTGACGCCGATGTAAAAACCATTGATATCTGAATGGCAAACAGCTGACACCGTAAAGAACACGAAGAATGGCACACGAACTGCTGAGATACTATGTTCTTGGAAACATTATACTATCAATTAATATAGGCACACCAACTCTATGCATGATAGATACAAACACCCATAAGCACACCGAGTAGACCTCCCACAGTGAAAATGACAGCCGATTAAGCTGAATTTGGGCGATGTCGAGGTATTTCTGGCATCAAGGCTTTTTGTGAACTTACATCCAATATTCGCCTTCCCGAACACCTGATACTCAAGGCGTGGTAGAGTTATGTAATCAGAACGTATCCTGTGCTAGAAGTGACGTTTTCAATCGCGTATCATAGCAGTCGACTGTCTGCAAAGTAGCGTAGTCTTTTGAACGATTTAGGCGCTGTCAATAGTTCGAATCGAGCGATTCGCTAGCCGAATCGTAGATCCGAGCGTTGCGTCCAGCGAATGCGCACGTTTGCACCAGGCGAAATCAAACTTGCGCTCAGCGAGCGAACGATGTACAGCGAGTCGACCCGTACCACGACTCCAATAGTGGCGGGACCCACGTTAAGAGGCCCGCATTTTCTTTCAACAGTGGCACGTGACGTGGACGCTGTTGACCAGTGCGGGCTTCTTGAAAGTTGGGTCCGCCTATTGAGTCGCTGTCCTAGTTCGACTCCGTGTGT